>PITA01002569.1:0-158253 GCA_004023965.1 Spilogale gracilis | reverse complement strand
CTTAACCAACTGAGCCACCCAGACACCCCAGGACTTCTTGGTTTCCATGAGAGAAAAGTCAGATTATCAGCAGCTCTGGCCTCACTTCTGAGTATCTACGTATCTCTTTTTCTTCAACAACTGTGACTGATTACTCAAAGTTTGTTGATGGCTAATATCCTTTTCAGCAAGTTGTTTGTCCTGTATTTGGGAATAATATTTCAAATTCAAACACAGGTTATTCAATTTATTAAGTGCCAGATACTTGACATATGTGTAAACTATAATTTTATCTTTTAAATAGATGACGATCAGTACCTCTTTTTGGATAGAAAAGTCAAAAACAAGACTCATTGGGATTACATTGCTCAAGATTACATCGTCTTATTCAGCATTATTTAAAAATAGTTTTGAGAGTCCATGTAGCTGTGGGCTAGTTTGTGAGATTTCATTTTCTGCACAGGGGCTTTCTTTTCTGTTACCTTGAAAGGGTGTGGGCAATCAGGCTTCTTCTATTTCATTCCACTCAGCCATGTTTCTTCTCCTTCACTAATAGTCTTCGGAAACTTCATACACAATCATAACTGATATATATGAAATGTGTTTCTTTGTATAAAAACACACCTAGTTGTAGTTGAAGAGTCTGTGATTCAGGAAATAAAGGTAATGATAAGTTTTTCTGAGTATTAGTCTAATAACCATCCTATATTTTTCCTTGGGAATACATAGTAGCAGAAGCACTGTTGCATTTTCTTTTGCTTTTTAAACAATTTAAAAGACATTGAAATCGAAAACAATACATTTAAATTCATATAATAACAAGCAAGATTGTTTTGTATCATTTTGTATCATTGAGTTTTAGTGGTATAATTTTCAATAAATATTTAGGTTTACAATGACCTTGACAAAGTTCAGGAGTAATTTTGACATAAGGACATATTGATAATGTGTCATTCTATCATTTAAGCCTGTAATTTCTCTTGATCATCAATGGCCAACTCATTAAATTAAATGATGTTACAGAAAAATGGAGCTGTTGATTGGACGAAATGTTCTAAAACAGGATCTTGGTCTAATATTGTGAATATAATGTTCATATTTTTATGTATAAATAATCCAATAAATCCAAGAAGGGGAATGAAACATTTATTTGAATATTTACTTTATATAAGACCCATCCATTCAGCAATTGAAATTTAAATTTGTATATAGATATTGAGTGGTATTATCAAATGAATGTTTATTTTCTGTGTAAATTAGATACCTGCCTATCCAAATTAGCTTTTTTGTTTTGTTTTCATTTTTTGTGACCAGAAGCTTAATCCAATATACTCTATTAAACAATCTGTGAGTGTGATTAATTCTTTTTTTCCTTGTTTCTATTTATTTTAATTTCATTCTGTGTCATTATATTGGACACAAAAATGTTTCACAAAAACTTGTATCATTTGGTATTTGTAAGCGTTTTCTCTCTAGCTCTCATGGATGTCCTGTAAATGTCTTTCAATGATGAAAGAAATATTCTCTATTTCTGTGCCATTCAATTTGATAGCTACATGTGATTTTTCAGCACCTGAAAGACAGCTGGAGCAACTAGGAAAAAATAGTCATATACGGCTAGTGGCTATCGATTTAGAAAATATGGGTACGAGACTTTTGGGTGGCTCAGTTGGTTAAGCCGCTGCCTTCAGCTCAGGTTATGATCCCGGAGACCCGGGATTGGATCCCACATCTGGGTCCCTGCTTGGCGGGAAGCCTGCTTCTTCCTCTCTCACTCCCCCTGCTTGTGTTCCCTCTCTGGCTGTGTTTCTTTCTGTCAAATAAATAAAATCTTAAAAAAATAAAAAAAAGAAAAAGAAAATAAGACTATAATAAATACACTTTGAGATATATACATACCTTTATTTGCTTCCTTTATGCCCTGAAGTGTGTGTGTGTGTGTGTGTGTGTGTGTGTGTGTGTGTGTGTAACTGCTTTCTGACTGCTTTCTCTGCATCCTCCAGTATGTCCAACAAGGATTCCAAACTCCTGGTATTGACAGTTATGTACCATATTTTACCAGGGTTGATCTGTATGATTAATAGCATGTGGTAGAAGTTATGGTATGTCAGTTCTGAGATTGATTTGAGCTGCAGCTTCCATCTTGGGCTATTTGCTTCTCTCTCTCTCATATAGTTTGTGAGGAACTGAGACCTATGAACAACTACATTAGTGAGCTTAGAGATATCTATGTCAATCCCCATGTAGTCTGGAGTTGGCTGCAGACTAGGCTGACAGCTTCAGAGCAACTTCCTGAGAGCCAGGGACCAGGAATCACTCAGCTAAGGTCACTCAGCTAAGCAGTTTCCATATTTCTGAGTCCAGGAAATTGTGAGATAATAAATGTTTATTGTTCTAAACTGTTATATTTGGGCACATTTGTTATGAAGCATAGATAAACACAGCAAGCTACCTGTTTATGTATATTTATTTTGCAAATCTATGCATAATTATTTTGAAATTCTATGTATATTTAATTCCAACTTTGTAATATATTTGCAACTTAATGAATTATTTCATTGATTCTACTATCTTTCAAAAGTAATTGCTTTGTATTTTCTAGGTAAGAAAATATTTAGTCTTTCAAAAATAATATTCCCCTTACACAATACTTACATTATTTCATTTCCTTATTATATTTTTCAAGTAAGAATCAATAAATACAGTTAAGTAATAGGGGCAACCATAGTAATTCATTACCTATTATTAATTTTATTATAATGCCTCTAATGTACCATCATTAGATACAGTATCAGTTGTTGGTATGATAAAACTAGGGATTACCATAGTAATTCATTACCTATTATTAATTTTATTATAATGCCTCTAATGTACCATCATTAGATACAGTATCAGTTGTTGGTATGATAAAACTGTTTTATTATGCTAAATATAATATTCAGTATAACAAGAAATATATCAAAAATGAATTTGAATATCGTAAAATATATTTTGGCATCCATTGAGATAATATTTTTAATCCTTTCACTCATTACATTGAAAGACCTATGAGCCATCTTCTATTTTTAGAAAATTTTGGCAGCACAAATATCTGAAAATTTTCTGTTTAAGCCAATGAAAGTCTTTTAATTCAGAAGTTATTATTGCATCATTAAATAATATCAATATTATTACTTCTAAAATATGCTGAAGAAGTAGAGTGCTTAACAGGTGATATTTTCTTTTTTTTTCTGTCTTTATGGTCTACACAAATGAATTCCATTCTCCTTGGAATTAAGACTATGTTTTCTATTCTTTCATCCACATATTCTTGTTAAAGCGTAAATCACAATGCTGTATTTATGAAAAATTTCAATAAATGCTTAGACAAGGAAGCAGGTTATTAAGAATCTGGATTGCTATTTGAGCAGATCATTTTTAGGTCCTTCAATTTCACTATATTTTGGAGAGTATTTTCCAGATTGAAATATAGGAAATACAGATTCTGTTTCTCTCAAGAACCCTAATACAACTTATTTAAATAAATGAAATATCACTTATATGAAATATATTTTGCTTTAGAATTTTTTTCTTAAAATGGTGCATCTTAAACATAGATATAGATGATTTTCATTACCTATGATACTCATGTGAATTGCTCTTCAGTTTGCTTAAAGGAATTCAAAAACATATCTAGGTTTTGTTAACAATGAGTCAACTTTATCACCTTACCATCCTTCTTGTCCCCACTTAAAGCCATAAAATTCCTGTTGAGAAAATGCTGCTGACATAGTTTGATCATGATATGAATCACTCCACAACACTTAAAATATAGGAAGTGTCATAGTCTACGATTCCCAAACCAAAACTAATACAGACACAGTATGGATGCCCAGCGCCACAAAGCTTATTAATGAGCTTTCATAGAGAACAATACAGTCAATCAAGCATCCAAGTGTTTCCACTTTCAGGATGCTGCCTGCACTTGACAGGTTGTATTTTAAGTAAGATATTGCATCTGCATGTGTATTTCTCAAACTTTTTTAACAAGTTGGGATGAAACAATTGTTCCATTTTTCCACGTAAATTATATCTTTTACATATAATATTTTCAAGGCCTTAATTTACTTCTATAACATTTTTATTTCTCAGCTATCCTATATGTAAAATTTTTATTAACAATTGTTTTGGAATTTATTTAGTATTATGTTTTCTGATAAATGTTCAATAATTTTAAGAGATTTTAAAAGTCAATTTTTTCAAAAATAACTCAAAGCTTAATAATCTTAAATAAAAATGGTGCTCATACATAGTATCTCACCCATTACTAAGTAACTACAATATAAATAATTACTCACATAGAAAAATTAAAACTTAATAAAGCGAGCGTAAAACAGGTACATACATGAAAATCCAAACTAAAGTACTTAGGGCATAGAAAAATAGTCTATGTATTTAGAACTTAGCATCTTACAAGGCGGAGTACATCAATTAAGCCATTTTTTCTAACAAAATGGAAATTGATGAGTACTTTTGACTTTAGTTTTCCTAACTTCCACAGATGTGAGAAAATCATATAGACAAAAAGCTTTTCTGTTTTCTAGTTCTGAGAGGACTTACAATTCGTGAAGTTGAGAACCCAGATTACCTGAATAATATATACATATAAAATTGGGATAAAAATAATAGTATGTTGGTTGAATTTTTATATGCCATGTTATTTCAGATGACTTTTAGACTAAACATGGTTAAGAGATCTCTGAAATTTAATTTCAACAATTTTACTGTGATCTAATTAAAACATCTTTTAAAAAGTTAGAAGCCATGGTGCATGAAATGCAGTTATTACTCAATAAATAACAGTAGAAAGAATAATTTATGCTTCTCAAGATTAAACATGATCTGAGCATATTCGAAATATAACAGGGCTATTCATCGTTGAATGTACTAATTAGTGTAAATATTTTAATTAATAAGCCTTAAAATGAGGCAATTTCAATTAATAGTTCTTGGTTAGAAGAAATGAATAGAGTTATAAGAGTTTTCAAAATATCATTAATAATTTGAAACTTAAAACAATGAATCATTGTAATCATATGACTTTGACAGTGCAAACAGTGGGATTAAGGCCAAATGAGCTGCCCATCAGAAAAGATTAATTTAGATAATGTGGATCAGAAGATTCGAGTTGAAAGGTAATCAAATTGTATAATCAAAGTACTCTCTAGAGATATATAATCCAGCTTGGTTATATCTTGATCCTTAATGTGCATGTCTTGTCAATTCAATATCCATCTTTTTTAGGTTCCAGAGATTTTAAAAAGGGAAGAAAAAAAATTGTATATCCTAGTCTTTTGTGAAAGTCACCCGTAAAATCTCTTTTCTGCATCAGCTCATTGGTTCTAGAGAGAAAATGTTGTCTGTTGATTAATGGATACATAGAGAGAGAGAAATGTAGAGAGATGTAGAAGATATAGAGACAAACAGATGGAGAAATAGATTATGAAATCATTCTATCCTTCATTGAATATACTCAAAAGGGTTAGGACATATCAGAAAGTGAAAGTATCATTTTTGATAATCATACAAACAGCAAATATTCTTTACAACACAGATAAACTTAATAAGATTCAAGGGCTTATCAAACCAATATAAATAGTAAGGGAAACAATTGAAATATTTTGAGATAGAATTTAATAAATTTTAATTTTAATATTGTTAATGTTCATAACATTTTAGTATACAAAGTGCATATATATATGATATATCATATATATACATATTTCCTTAAATATGATACTTCCAAGTCTAATTAAAAATTTAAAGGTAATACTTTTTTATCTGTTTTTAGATCCATTAATTAATTAACATAAATTTAATTATTCCTTTATGTATCTTTCTCTACAGTTTTTAACATAAGACAATGTTATATGGTTATAGGAATAATGATTAATTCAAAAAGGTATAATTATTATCCTCAGGCAAGAAGCCTTTTTATATTACTGAGGAGAAAACACATATATTTGACCCTGATTTAAAATAAAATAACATTAAATACAGCAAAGAACACAAATGGGCACCATCAATATTTATTTTAAAATATATCTATAATGTTGAAACTTCAGGAAGCTTTTTATTGCTCATCACAATTCTTGTCAAATTGCTAAGAGTGTGATACACTTGTCGGACAGAATAGGGAAGGACATTGACTGGTTGGGAAAGAAAAGAAGAAGCAATATAGAACATAACAAAAGATGTTGAAGCCAGATATATCAGGATATATATGGCATTCTTGTCATATTGTGAAATCACCTCTGCTAAAGAAATAAGAAAAGATTATTTTCTAATTTTAATTGCCCCTTCTAATAATAAGAAAACATTTGCATCTCCATGAATTGCTGATCATTGTATAGAATATGGAGATAATTAAATATTTTCAGAACTTACTAAAATCTATTTAAAATGAATACTCCATACTGACAAAGAGATATTATATATAAGTATTAATTTTATTTAACATTATTAAAATTCATTTTTTTAAAGGATTTTATTTATTTACTTGAAGGAGAGAAGCACAGCGAGAGCAGGGGGCCTGATGCGGGGCTCAATCCCGGGACTCCATGATCACGACCTGAGCCGAAGGCAGTCGCCCAACCAACTGAGCCACCCAGGTGCTCCAAATTCATTTATTTTTTTAGGAAGGAGAGAAGGTGGGGTAGGATGCAGAGGGAGAGAAGAATCTTAAGCAAGCTCCATGCCCAGTGTGCACCCAAAGAAATGCTCCAACTCCCAACTCTGAGATCACTAACTGAGCCAAGATCTAGAGTCAGATGCTTACCTGACTGAACCATGCAGGTGCCCTCAATTCATTTTATTCTTAAAGGAAAACTATTTTTTTTTCTGAAATTGTTAAACATGTATTTGTATAGTAACAAAGGGATTATGAGATTAATTCTCGATGTCCCATAAACTGCTGATATTCCAAAAGTCTTCATGTCATTAGTTATCTCAAAAAGTAGCTTTAAAAATGTATAAAGAGATTTAACCATTAAATGGATGGTCTATGTGGGTGGTATTTAGGATGGAGAACGTTTATGATTATTTGAGAGAATAAAAAATAATTTTAGGAGAACATCTGCTTACTATTATAATTTAAAAAAAACATTGTTGACTTTTACTTTTTTCCCTAATTTAAACCTTGTTTTTATTTTTTTAATATTATTTTTAAGAAGATTTTATTTGGGGTGCCTGAGTGGCTCAGTTGGTTGAGCAGCTGCCTTCAGCTCATGTCATGATCCCAGAGACCCGGGATGGAGCCCTGCATCGGGCTCCCTGCTCGAGGGGAAGCCTGCCTCTCCCTCTCTCACTCCCCCTGCTTGTGTTCCCTCTCTTATTGTAAATAAAGAAATAAAGAAATAAAACCTTAAAAAAAAAAAGAGGATTTTATTCATTTATTTGACAGAGAGAAAAACAGCAAAAGAAAGAACGCAGCAGGGGGAGTGCTGAGTAGAGAGCCTGATGCCATACTCAAGCCCAGGACTCTGGGATATGACCTGAGCCAAAGGCAGATGCTTAATGACTCAGCCACCGAGGCAGCCTAAAACTTGGTTTTAAACAGAATTCAGTTTCAGGGCACCTGTATGGTTCAGTCGGTTAAGTGACTGTCTTTAGCTCAAGTTATGATCCCAGAGTTGTGATCCTACAGCAGGGAGTCTGCTTCTCCCTCTCTCTTTCCTCTCCCCATGCTAGGTCTCTCTCCCTCTCAGATAAATAAATAAAATCTTTTTAAAAAATTTCAAATTAATTCTAATTTTATAGAGAAAAATCTTTACAAATATTTCCTGCTTTCTACCCCTTTTCTCTCCCCCCAAAATACTTACATCACCACAGGCCAACCATAAAAGGCACATGTGCAAAACAATTTGAGAAATTAAAAGAATAATTATTGCCATTCAAATGGATTTAAGGAGAATAAATCTGGATATGCACAGTTTAATTCTTGGATGAACTAAACCTTTGGGGTCCAGCTAAAATGTTTGTGATACAAGGCATTTTTTTTTTGATGACACTGTAGTAATTCATATTTATTTAAGTTAGATTGCTGTCTTCCTAAGGCAAGATACTATTTATATCAGCTCTAGTGATACATATTAAGTTTTCATTTTATCCTTTGTTTTTAAATTATTCCTTGCCAGAGGCAGGCATTTACGAAAGATTTCATTAAATGACATTATTCCATCCAAATTTTATGTAGAGGCAAAAATAAACTACTTTCTGTAACAGAACAGACTTGAAGGTAATTTGTTTTGAAAATTTTACTTTCTTGAAATATGAAAGTATATTTCATTTAAATTTAAATGAACTTCTAATTATTTTTAAAGATTTTATTTATTTGACAGAAACACAGGCAGAGAGGGAACGCAATAGCGGGAGTGAGAGAGGGAGAAGCAGGCTTCCTGCCCTGAGCAGGGAGCCTGATGCCCTGAGCAGGAAGCCTGATGCCTGGCTCTGGGACTCCGGGATCATGACCTGAGCTGAAGGTAGTTGTTTAACCAACTGAGCCACCCAGGTGCCTCGAACTTGTAATTATTTTTTCACATAGTTTTAGGGGTAAACTCTAAGTGGTAAAATTACCTTAGTGCCTATTTTTGCCCATGTCATGGAAATTTCACAATAGTAAATAAATATTCACTATATTGGTTTTCTTGATATTTCTAATTATATTTATCGAATTTATACAATCCCTATGACAGTTCTATCAGTCTATAAAAACACTCTTTAAAACACAGAGCACATATAAAAATATTTCTTGAAACAGCAATAAAATTTTACATAGACTATGTTCAACTTCAAGAAATCAGATATTCTTGTGTCCTAACTTTCATCTAGTTTAACAAAAGCAATAAGGATAAAACTAGATCAAAAACTGAAATACCAGTAAAAACAAAACAAAACAAAAAATTTCCTATTCCCACTTTGTCTGTTCCCTTATCTGCATAGATATCTATACCAATAGAATACTTGAAGTCACTGGGTGCCTGGGTGGTTCAGTGGGTTAAAACTTCTGCTTTTGGCTCAGGTCATGATCTCAGGGTCCTGAGATGGAGGCCCCTACCAGGCTCTCTGCTTAGCAGGAAGCCTGCTTCCTCCTCTCTCTCTCTGCCTGCCTCTCTGCCTACTTGTGATCTCTCTCTCTGTCAAATAAATAAATCTTTAAAAAAAAAAGGAATACTTGAAATTACCAAATTTCTAGCAAATATAGTTTTTTATAGCATAAAATTAATAGCACTATGGTGCATTCCCTAAAAGGCAACATTTTAGTATGGTGCTCTCTTACAAATAAGGATATTTAAATTTGTTAGATGAACTATATCTGGACCCATAGGTGCTCACCAGTAAAGGTCATGTATGTTGCAGGGGTATTGTTGCTGTACTTAAAAAATGTGGGAGTGCCTGAGTGGTCAGTTGGTTGGGGATCTGACTTCGGCTGGAGTCGTGATCCCAGGGTCCTGGGTTCAAGCCCCACATTGGGGTTCCTGCTCCCACTACCCACTCCCCCTGCTTGTGTTCCCTCTCTTGCTATGTCTTTATCAAATGGATACATAAAATCTTAAAAAAAAAAAAGGTGTGTTTGTTATCCAGCATGACAATGAAAATATTAGAATGTAAGTACCTACTTTTTTATTATTAAAATGATTCAGTTTTAAAATACATTTCTCAATTTCATTCCTGTAGAGCTTAACATTTCAAAGCAATTTTGGCAGCTGATGTCTTGTTTATCTACTCACACTCCTTTTTTTGCCCCACTTGAAAACATAGCTCCATGAAATCAAATATCTTAGCTGTGTTGTTCCTACAGATCTTACGTGAGTAGAACTATCCCCATAATTGAATTAATATGTTTTGTTCTCCAAAATATAGTATTTCCTCTAGTCACATGATATGGAACTGTCATTGTATACTATTTCAATTTATATTACTTTCAATTATGTTCATAATTTCAGCAAAAATAATATTGTCTTTGATTATCAGTGTTAATTGCAATTATGTGTTCACTCCCTGTGATTGTCTGCTTTTATCAAATTCTGTTTCTATTTATTCTTAGCAAATTATTGGACCATTTTGCATGTTTTGTATTTTCCAAGCATTGCAGTAAAATAATGTTATACATTTGTCCACCACTGTGATTCCTCAGGACACAACTCAAGTCTGGGGTTTTCTTTCCAAGCTGTAAATATTGACATAGAACACTATAACTTTGGAAAGAAATGTAAATGTCTCTTAAAATGGATTTCAAGTCTTCTTTTTAGCTCTTGTGATAACAAAGTAAGTTAGCACATTTATAATTCTGAATGTTTAAAAATATGATAAAATCCTTGTAGAATGATGTCAAAAATTAAAGTTCCATTTATATGAGTTTGAAGCATTATAATTGAAAATTGTATATGAGTTAATTACAAATATTAAGCATTAAATTAATATGGATATGAATTAATGAGCACTAGGCAACAAAAGCTATGAATAAATGGCAAGTAGCCAAGCAAAGCATGAACCAAGCTTCCCAGCTGAGCTACCCTATATTAAGTGATCCCAAGCCTACTTGAGATTCATGAGTGAGAACATATGATTTGTGATTTAAGCAAAGTAGGATTCAGAAATTAGTGTCAGGAGTGAAGTCCTCTTTTTATTTCCTTTGAAACTAATACAAAAATAAGTATTTATATATATATATGTATATATATATATATATATATATACATATATATATATATGATTCAAATAATTTAAGGGGCAAAGGAAAAATTCTTGTCTTGTGGGGAGAAGGATTGAATATTTACCAACAATAATCTAATCTATCATATTTTGTTCTTCCAGGAGTATATCTGCTTCTTTCCAGGGAATATTTGGATATTTTGTGTCCATGAAAAGTTAGGGCAAACTTGTGTTTTGCTTTTTTTTTTGTTTTTCTAAGAGATATCCAAGAAGAACAGAAATATTGAAGAAGAAGAATAGAGGGTAGCTTTAAAATAGATAATGGTATAGTATAAAACATAGTGGAGAAAGGCTGTTTGAATGTTTAGATGTCTAGTAATTCTCTGAATATAGTATATAAGGATGCTTAAAACATGCACACACACACACACACACACACACAGTGCAAATAGATGGATGAAAAGCATGCAGTGTAATGGCAAGATATACTATATAAGGTCACAGGGATAACTTGAAGGGTATCAACTTTCCTCCTTCCCCTTCCCTTGTTCATTAATGGCTTTATACTTTAATCAGGAAAATCTATATATATATATCTATATATATAATATATAAAATAAATATATAGTAATATATAGTAATATATAACTTGTATTAATATAAATTATATATATATATAATCATTTTGTGATTTAGTTTGCTAAGGTTCCCATAAAAAATACAATAGATTGAGTGACTTAAACAACAGAAATTTATTTCTCACATCGATGGGGGCTAGAAGTCCAAAATCAAGGTGTAAGCAGATTTGGTTTCTTATGAGGCCTCTCTCTTTGCTGTAATATGGCCACCTTCTCACATGGTTGTCTTATGGTCTCTTGTCTGTGTCCTATTCTAATCTTTTTATAAACATACCAATGGATTGCGTTAGGATCCAACCACATGATTTCATTTTGTCTTAATTATTCTTTTAAGGGCCTATCTCTAAATAGAGTCTAATTCTGGGAAATTGGGATTGGGACTTCAGTGTATGAATTGGGGGTTGAGCAAATTTCAACTGAGCAGTTCTTTTTTTTTCAAAATATTGTGAAATAATAAATACCTATGAGAAAGGTAATCCACTGACTTACTTGGAATATCAGTGGTTGTAGAAAATTGTAATGAGTGTGTGGGCAAAAGCACCATGGAGTAGAGGGAGTATGAGAAGATAATACATGGAAGCCCATACCACTACATTCATTGCCATACACCTGGTCTTATGAAAGAAAGAAGAAAGAAGAAAGATAGATAGATAGATAGATAGATAATAAATAAATAAATAAATAAATAAATGGAGGAAGGAGGGAAGGAAGGAAGGAGAGAGAGAGAAAAGAAAAGAAAAAAGAAAAAGAGGTCAAAGATAGATATTAAATAGGCATACTGTATGAAACAGAGCTCTATTTATTAGAAACTTAAAACCAAGCTTCCCAAACTTTACTGTACCTAAAATCACTGAGAAATCTTATTAAAGGCTCTGACTTCTGCACTTCAATCTCAGAGCTTCTCATTGCCATGCTGGTATGGGCCCAAGAATCTCTACTTTAAGAAGCATCTAAGAACATTCTGATAGACTTAATCATGGAATCATTTTGATAAACAGTAGCATAAGCAAAATGTTAATTTCGTTTATTCATTAAAAGTGTTAATGGTCACTCTCAGAAAAGGTATACTGTCTGGCTACTTTAATTTTATTTGTTGGAGGACTCTAGCCTTTATTAGTTTCCTGACTTATGTCATTAATCACTCTCTTTCTTTGACTTTTCCATCTGTAAAATGACATTAATAACACCTGTATTATAGACAGTAATACAACTTAAATATATTTCTTAAGATAATGCTTTAAAATATATTTCTTAAAATAATGATTCACACATAACTGCTCAATTAATTTTAGCTATTATACAGGGAAAGGTAGCATAAGGTGTCACAGAAAAAAACAAAACAAAGCAAAACAAAAGCACTTAGGATATAGTATGTGTTCATTCCCAGAAAGAAACACACAGTGTTAAATGATTTTGGATTAGTAGATTCGAATTCTGAATGAAGATACTGAGAAAATGTAGAACAAAACAAAACAAACAAAGTAAGACAAAAACAGAACTCGAGTGAGGCAGAAGAAAGCAAGGGTAGGAGGTGAGGGGGAGTTCAGACATAAAGGGGAGCAGCCTTTACTGAGAATTTTCCAAGTACCAAAATCCTTGTCATAAAAGTCTTAAAAAAATGGAACCATATAAATATGTTTTATACTCCCTGTTTTGTATACTAGAGTACTAAATCTTGGAAATATTAATGTGTAAATGTAAAAACAACAACAACAACAACAACCTGATAAGTAGTAAATAAAAGAATAATTCAAAATTTTGTCTGATTGATGGAAGAACCAATAGCACCACAATAAATTTCTAGGTAAAAACCATGCTACCAAGGCTCCTCTTTTTCCTATAAAAGCAAGAAAATCCACTAATCCATCAGCACTGAATTTTAAGTGACTTTTTGAGTAATTTCTGGTCAAAAATCTTGCTGCCAAAGTCTCTGAGCTACCCTTTGCTTCAGCCTTCTCCAACAATCAAGATACATAAAGAGAGGAAATAAAAATGAACACATTTTCTGGGTGCTATGGTGATATAAAATGAATTTTATTTAAAGAAACTGGTGCATAATGAATATTCTTTTTCAAAATACCTTTTGCCCATAAGCAGGAATCAATAGGACTCAGTCACTGCTGGCTTTAAAAACAGTTTTTGTTTTATTTGAATACTGCAGTTTGAGTAATGCTTATAAATCTCACTCAGCAAATGGTCCCATGGTATAAAAATGAACCTAACAATGGAATTATTAAAAGTTAAACAATTCCTATATATCATTTCTTGAACTCTGAATGGGTTGCTCCACTTCACTTAGAAACTGCCAAATCCCTTATAGGATGAACTTTAGAGGTAAAATTAGGGTATCAAGGAAGTAGAGAGCACATGTAATTCATTGCTTTTGTCATTTAAAATTACATTAATAAACAATCCCACACCTGAGTTTCTTAAAATGGCAATATTTCATTCTCTTCCATAAGTCTTTGTGTAGACCAGGTTCAGTTAGCAGTTCTTGCACCAAATGTCATGTATAGCTGTGAAATGGTCAGTTGGGTGTCATATGGTCTGAAATTTGAGTGGGCAGGACTAATTCCAAAGAGTGATAAAGTTAATTTGAATAGGGGACCTGCAAAAGAGAGGCAGCCCCAGTGACCTGGCCTACATCACAAACTAAACCTGTCAGACTGCACTTGTAGGAACTTCTTCACTGTCAAGGAAACCTAATATACACCAATCACAATCCCGCATCCCAGCTTTAGCTAGTTTGCCTTACCATAAAAAATAGGACTGCCTAGGCTTCTAAAAGCCTAGCCAATTATGCTTTGTTTCCACATTGCCTCTGGTTGCCTGTAACATTCTCTAAGATTCACTCTTGCCCCAGATCCCTTGGAAACAGTTCTCCACTGCTTGTTAGACCCTGTAGTCCCATAATCCATAGACAGTTTTCCTTTGAATAAAGGACATCAAATGGGTTACTAAATTGTTTTAGGGTTTGTTTGTTTGTTTGACAGTAGCCTCAACTGGGAGGGTTGGAACAACTCAGGATGGGTTAATTATCTCTTATTCCCAGCACTCCGTCTTTGCATGTCAGGTTGGTCTACTGCACAACATAGAGATTTGGGGGTGGTCAAAATTTTCATATGTAGGCTGCCTTCAAAGAGAGATGGTAATTGTCTACCAGACCAATTAAGTCTCAGGCATGGAAATGGCACATCGCCTGTGCAGTATTTTATTGGTAAACAGTCACAGATCCCACTCCCTGGCCCTGATTCAAGACAGTAATTATCCCCTCTACTTGTTGAAGAAGTAGCAAGTCATACTGTCCAGGAGCATGAGAACAGGAGATATCGTTGTGACCATCATTGGCTGGATAAAATCAGTGAAGGAGAACCATCATAAGAATTATGGATTAAGAAATGTACTAACAGAATCAGATGTTATATGATTATGGATCCAGGGTAATAATGATACAAACATAAGAGTTAAAGAAAAGAAAAAAGTGTGTAGAATTATTAGCCAAATATTGAAGCTAGTTACATGTAGTTGTTAGAGTAGTAGCATAAGGAGGCTGGTATAGTAGACTATGGAAAGGTTTTGGTTCTTTGCTCTGTGGGGCTACCTCCATTCTGAGGTTTGAGACAGAGCATTTGGGGTGGACTTGGCGTTGCTGTTGTTTATCATAGCAAATAGTCATGGGGAGAAGAGGAGGGTGCAGGGTAGGCAAGAACAGGGACAAATTGGAAAGCATCTGTACCACTTGGCCTCTCCTAAGACAATATGTCCATCTCAGCCTGATGTCTGTTTCTCCCCTCTGTGTCCCAAGTATTCATCCATTCCAATTTGGAAATTCATAGGTAAAACTTCCCAGGATATATATTTCCTGATATGATTAAGATGGGCATAGAACAATACACTGTATATGTATTCAGTAACCAATCATGGTTTACAAATGTGTCAGCAAGTACTAATTATTTAAATAATCTTAACCTACTCAGAAAAAGAAATTATTGAATGAGTTGCTTTTATTTTTGAGTTGGATATATTTTGAGATAGATAAGTATGTACTAGTAAAGTATCACAATAACTATGTAGGTGCATTAGGTACCATCGGGTCTATGGTCCGCCATACTGATAAACTTTTATCACGTGGCTTGGTATTGCTTTAGCATTAGTCACCTAACTACCTCTTCACTCATTTGTTCAACACACAGTTATTGACTACAACTGCATGCCAGATATTATGCACCTCTGATGGCTGTATTTGCCAAGTTGAAATATTTTCCTTTCTTATTTTATGCAAATTCCATATTTTTGAAAGCCACTTTTAATCAAGAATTCATATATTTGCATTGAATCATAATTTTGGGAAGGACTTTGAAAGATTACTCAGACAAAACCACTCCTAAATCCCTGGTTCTCTATTTCCCCAGTGTGGCAGGCACAATCAGCACCAGTGCAATGAACTGACCTGAATGATGACATGTCAACTCCCATTAATAGCTGAATTGATATGCAAAGGTTCTGGGGAGTGTCTACATTAGTAATGGAAGTGGATTCAAATATGTTAGAAAATTGTTTCCCATTTCAATCTGATATTTTTTAAGTATGTGATTTAGCATCTTGTAAATGCATTAGTGCTATGAATACCAGAGAAAGAACATTTGTAAAGATTTCCTTGCCTTACTTTGTCTTGATGTGTAAATTGAAAATTATTTTCACTTTTAGGAATACAAATGGTTTGACATTTCTGCTTGTTTTTTTTTTTTCCCCACTTTTAATTTCCCACCAGTAGACCCCTTCCACGAGAAGACAGAGAGGCCATGTCACTGTCTTATACCAATACTTTCAGCTAACTGGAGAATTGCTTAGGAATTCATATCAAGAGGTTTCTTTTTCTCCATATCATTGATTATCCATAACATCCTCAATCAGACAACAATCTATTTCAACTTCACACAAAGGAACTAAATTTAATTAAAGAGTAAAACTGAAAGCAAGAGTGTATGTGGGGGGGGGTAAAGAGAGATCCCCTTTCCTTCATTATTATCTGTCAATTAGACATTAAATTATTGGATCTCAGATCTGACCTCAAGTAGTTATCTTTTCAAAATACTTTGTATAAGTATAATAGAGGTTATGTGACATTCTAAATTTGTCTAAATTTCAGCTACTGAAACAATAGATCAATCAATGATGAAAATAATACATAGCCTTTGCTTTTTAACCTCAAAAATTCATTTTCAAAAGCTGTAACATAACTGTAACATTAAATAAATGTCAGTCTTTAGGTCAGCAATTTTGAATTGACTTGAACACTCTCTTAAATGACTGTATTTTCAGGACAACTTGGTCCAAGAACTGCCTTTCCAGTCATTTAAATATCAATTTTCTTTTTCATGAATTATTTCCCTATTTCCTGTTTGCAAATAGCACACCTAAACTTTTATTTTCTGTGATTTTAGTCCTCTCATGTTTTTCTCCTAAAATTCAAAATTGGACTACAAGAAATGGCATGTATCATTTCTACTATATATAAAATTAGCACTACTGCTTAATTTTTTTCATATTATCATCTGATATATTTGAAATCTTCATTTCATAGTACATTTATCACAGAATCAAAAATATTACTTAAATTCTCTTTTCTCCATCATCAATGTCACAAAATGGTCATTCTCTTATTTTATTTTGTGAATTTTGTAATGTAGGTGATTTTAACATCAACCTCTTAACTGGTTTTATCACCAGTCTCAGTTCAACTTTGCTGAACTCTTTAAGTACATGATCTCTTCTAAAACATACATATGCATGTGCACACACATATATAGACACACACATTCCAGATTATTTGACAAGCATGTGGCAGAACTTGGACTTGAACCCAGGTCTTTATAATTCCCTAGTCTACCTATTCTCTTAAGTAGTACACTAATTCACTTTTGTCTTTGCACAAAACCATGAACTCTGGGACGACAAGAACTATATCTTAATCCCCAGCTAATAACCCATGCCTATCTTAGAGCTTAGGGCAGAGTTATAACTCAATAAATATTTAATAAATGAATCTATTTAAATAGGAAAATCGCATTGGGCTTTTCTTGTAGGATTGAGACTATTAAAATACTAGGTTACCTACCCGGAGTCTATCAGACAAATTCATTTAGTATGTCTACATAACTGCTTTACGTGGTAGCCCCAGGTGATATATTTGGGGGTCAAAGAGTAAGACTATATGTAGAATATTTGAGCAGGTATGGAAAATCTTTTGGTGTTTAAAACTGCCTGTGATGGCAGTGAATTCCACATCAGTGAAGCTATTTGGACAAAATGTGAACCAACCATTTGACCTAGCCATTAGCAAATAAGAAGGGAAAGGATTTTTAGACTACACACTTGTTCAGGCCATTTTATACCCAAATAGTTTCTTTATTTTCTTTTATAACTAAGCACAGAAAATAACTCTACTTTCTACCACAGTTTGCGCAAAGAGAGGACAGCTGCAAACACACTCATTAGACAACACATCATCAGTTTCCTTCTCTTTCAAGGAATAGTTTATATTTTAAATTAACTGTATTTGAATAAAAACATTTAAAAGGTTTAGGGTGCAGATGACAAAATAGCCAACCTCTGGGGACAATTATGTATATTCGTGTCTCAGCTGCTAATGGAAAGATGCCCTAAAACATGGTCCAATAACATAACAAATCAAAAGTGACACAGTTAATTCAAGGAAAGAGGCCAGCAGACACTATGTAATCCTTTTTTTTTGCTGACTTGCACAAGAGCAAACATCAGTATGTAATGATGCATTATGACACAAAATAGCAGGGGTTAGGGGCAAGCACAGACTGAAATTTTTCCTGCAGCATTTATGAAAGATTCAGAGCCACTTACTGTTCTTTTCTGCTGGTCTAAGCATGAATCAGTGTAACAGCTCAATTTACAGTGTTATTGCTCATGGAGGTAATAAAAAATATATCAGATGTTCTAAGAAAACTATGTAAGTGAGAAATTAGTAATTTTCAATTGTGCAGAGTGAGAACACTAGTTTATTTTCAAAGCAATTAGGTATTTGTGGAGAAAATGAATAAAAAATGATTCTTTTCTAAAAGGACGAAAGCATTGGTAGGTGAATGTGCTTGTACATAAAAAATGAAGTAACATTGCATGGTCCTAAATTAACTTCTACTTCTTAGGGTAATTTTAAGTTTATTTCCCTTTGTACAACTGAAAACTCCTTCTTTTCATTCTTTTAGTTTGATATATTTTACACAAATTTGGGCATTTTGGAAAAATGAGATCGGCAAGTCAAGTGGCAAAAATTAAATACCAAATGACTGAAGCAAATATTGCTCAGATGGATAACATCGAAATCAGCTGAGGTTGATTTTTAGCTTGGTAAAAACAGCAAGACTTCTAGAACAATCAAGTTACTTTAATGGAGAAGTACACCAGCACACAGGGCCCAATTCAGCACTCCAGTTTAAATTCCCAAGTTAGAAACAAGTTAAATTTGGCTCATTATTTTAAGGAGTGTTATAACTTAATTAATAAAGCAAGATATTTTTAAACTTGTACAGGAATATAAAGAGATTGGTAAAATAACTCTTTACTTGTAGGATTACTCATAATACAGAGAAGAAAACAAACAAGAAAAGCACAAAGGTAAATGCTAGGGAACCTGGGTTTTAATTCTGGTTTTTATACTAATTAGCTTTGTGACTAGATTGAGACCCAGTGTGAAAGAATTATTTCTCCTCAGTGAGGCTAAACTTCCAATGTCTTCTTATGCAGATTTAGGGTTTCAGATCCAATGATCTCCCAGGTCTCTTTCAACTCAAACATTGTGGAATTTTGTGATACTACTTTTGGATACAGGTATAATTCCAAAGATTTCAGAGAATATTTGTATTGGTCATCAACTCAGATAGAATTAAAAACAGAAGAGAAGATTTACATTCTGAGCTTGCAAATGCATTCAGATTTAAAGCCTCAAGCAGAATGATATGGAAAACATGCTGTTTCCTGAGTGAATTTTTACAAATTCAGGTCAGGATATTTTATCTTGGAAATGGAGGATGCAGCAGGAAAGCATTTACCCCTTACGAAGACTGGAACCAACAAGCCATGTCTGCTGAGTAAAGTTTCTGTTTTCTGAGGAATAGTTTGGGTTTCTGAAGTGGTCACTATCCAGCTAGGTGATGATGGGGAAGTAACTTAAGGGGCTTTATCTTCCTGATATTAAAAACTGGAGATACTGATATCTAATGTACATGGTTATTTTCAGACTTATATGAAATAGAAACTAAGTGGGTTTTAAATAAAAACTTAAAAAAAAAAGAAAAAGAAAAGAAACTAAGTGCCTGGCACTGAAAGATGTTTGTAAAATGTTAATTGGTTTGTTTGCAGTCTTTACTAAGCCACTGCATTTTATTTTTGTTTTTGTTTATTGACCTATGTTTTTAGAAGCTGTTTGATGGGAGTGTTTCAGTGTCCTAGAAAGTAGAAACAGCTTTTTCCCACTGCAGCTCCCCAAGCCATCCTTTTCAAAGTAGATTCAGACAAGCCTGCATTTAAAAATTCAAAGGTGAGTGCACCATGAACAGAAGAGTATTTGGGAGGAAATTAGAAAACAGTATCTTCTTTAAAGAATTCTTAACACAATGTTTTGATGCCTGCAGTGAAACTAAACTAAACACTTAGTAAAAACTGGAAATGCTAATCACACTGAGAATTTTTCTACCTTGGAACAATAAGACACAATTTTGGAAGCTAGAGGCAGTTAATGCTATTGCTATATGTCAGATGGAATTATTGGAAAAGCTGCAGCACTAGGCCAAGTGGAAAATAATGGTTACAGTTAAATACATTGTATGTTTTTATATAATTTTTAATGAAGCACTAGTGTTTATATCTTGATGGATTAAAAAATGCCTCTGCCAAGGTTTCCAATTTATCTCTTCTTCCATTTCTATATTTAGTTTCTATTCTTTATCTAATAAAAGAAATCAATTGCACTGCAAAGGTACATTAAAAAATCAAAATATTTAATAAGTATATATACAACATATACAACTTTGTGTGTTTGGTAATAAAATTTATTTTTTGCATTATATTTTTCATGTTTTTATATTTGGGTACATTTTTTACACATTTTGCATTTTACTTTGGTTTGGCTTTCATCTGACAAAATGATTAACTTGTCATGTTTATGGCTGAGCATCGTACTGAAAGGAACATAACTCAGCATATTCATAGGAGTGAAGTGAGCAAAGGTGGTGATGAAGCAATGTGAAGCTCAGGTCAGCATTATGATCATTTTAATTTGTGTCATGCTGGTATCTTCCACTCATTGGAGAAGACATGTTATTAAAAAAAAAAGACTGCTAAGAGCAAAATAATAAATTAAAAATAGGCCTTGTACACTCTCTAAAATGATGGCTATGTTTGACTAGCTCCATCAACCCAGCATCAAGCTGAAAACACTGTCTCTGACATCAAGAAAGTTACTCTGCAGACGTATATGACTTAACTAGAGAGCATTTAACTAGACTTAACTAGAGAAGCACCAATAATAGAAAATAAATTGTTCCTAAGTGCTAAAGGAATAATGGATCAGAATATATGACAAATTGTAATGAGAAACGTGGGGACTAAGTACAACCTCTTAGCAGTGAATCAATACAGGAACCAAAGTCAGGCAGGGAAATGCAGCCTGACATGATCCACACTTTACTCTAACCACCAAGTTCAAAGTTATATATCATCTAAGAACTCAAGAATGGAGGTTATAAGGTAACTTCAGGTAGATGGAACTGAAAACAATTTCATATTAGGTACTTATTTAGAGTACTTTAGAGAATGAAATGGTGTCAGTTCTACAATTATTTTGCATATCCCAATTTTTCCATGCTTTAAAGAGAAGCATTGCATACTACAAGCGTAACTACACTCAACATTTCTAAATTTCATCTGCACTAGCATGTAAAGATCCACCCTCCCTCCAAATAACGATTTTTTTTTTTGCTATTTGTTTGTGTGTGTGTTTAATTTTTTGTTGTTTGATTTGATTGTTTCATTATTTTTGGTTGTTTCATTTTTTTAATGCTGATAAGGAAGGTTGATTCTTAATGGATGGTGAACAGTGAGAAGCAAAATAATTTAGAAAAAGAAAACAAAAATAATTTTTGAATACATGCTTCTGGTAAAAGAGTTGCAAACATATTTTGTTGTGTCTATAAGAAGAAAGCAGGAAGACCTCACCACATATGAGTCTTCAGGGGTCTTCTGTAACTGGTTAATACAAAAAACCATTGCATGGCAAACTGCCAGACTAGAAACTGAAAACAAAGTTGTATCATGGATCTGCTATATGAAAAGTATCTGTGCAACAGTGAGAATGTCTGTAGTAAAAGGTTGTGACAATGATGGGTGCAAATTTAGGTTTCCCTACATGTCCAAGTCTATGATAAGTGTTTTTTGAACATCATCTCATATTATCCTCTAAGGGCATCTCCAAGGTTTAGGTACTGTTATGATCAGCCCATTTTCAGACACGAGGAAAAAGAGACATTGAGTGAAAGTCAATGGGTCTCTGTCTTGGAGACATTAGAAAAACCTGAAGATGATTTAAAAATACCTTAGGGTTTGTATTTAGACTGGGAGGTTGGGCAGGCAGTGGTATTTTTTGAAGCTCCTTTTTTGGTTCTAATATGAAAACAATGTTGATAAGTACCAAATTATGTAATTTCCCCAAGTTAACACAATAAGGGTGGAGTATCTATAGAATCCACATGCCTCTATTCAATGAGTTGAAATAATGCCCTCTTCTGGAGAGCTTTCCTACTGGAAGGTAGTACTTCCTTCATGTCTCTTCCAAATGACACCTTCTGCCTTCCTCCCAACTACTTTTGATCATTTATGCTTTCATTTGTTTCAGATTTCAATGACTAATGAGTAATATCCCATCCCAATTTATAAGAGACCAAAAAATTAGAAGTTAGACTAATGTAGATTAAACAACCATTACTGATTAAAAGCAGATTCAAAGATGGAGTTTAGGTGCATGGCCAAATGGCCCTGTAGCCTTCTCTTGAATTACAATGACTAACTCAACTGCATAACCTCAGGCCTTCCCAACAGGACAGGCTCCTTATTTGGTGGAAAAAGAGCATATAAGAATGGACCTGCCGGACAAAAATATTTCTTCCTCAGTCCTAATGTTCTGTTCAGTTTGGTGAGCTCCCCACAAAGTACTACAAACGAATCTATCCCTCATTCACTTCTTTCCTTTGATCAGAAATTTTGGAAAGAAAATACTCCTCAAGATGCTATCTTTTCATTCTCCACACTCTGCTTTTCATTTTTTCTTTAAGATATGGGTGTCTAGTTGCCCAGAAAGAACATGAATCCTATCTGCTCCTTCATGGCACAGGTATAAGGAGCAAACTTTCTTTGGAAAGTACTCTGTGGTCCAGCTTGTCCAGCATTGTGCTAGGTAAGTCATTCTCTAGTACTTTATCAGGAATAGAGGTGATATCACTTAAAAATGTTTGTGAAAATAGGCCATCTCTAAGTTGAAAAACAAAAACAAACAAAACAAAACACAAACCTCCATTTGCTATGTCACTCAGAATAAAGGCAAAAGTGCACATACCAGCCTGAAGTTCTTTGCAAGACGGGTCCCCAACACCTGTCTGTTCTAATCTCCTTCTCCTGCTTACCCCAATTTTATTCCCCACAGTCATTCTGTCCTTGTTTGCCTGCAAACACATGAGACATTTACTTGACCTATTCCTCCGCCTAGGATTCTCTTCCTCTTAAATAACTCCTTCCAGCCCTTCACAGGAAGGCCTACCCTGAAACCCTATTTATCCTATTTAATGCAGCAAGCCAACCCTACATCCTGCACTCCCAAGTCTACTGTGTTGTACTCTTTACTTTTTTTTTTACATTATCATCTCCAAATACAGTCTGCACTTTACTTATTTATTTTTTTATTCATTAAGTTTTTCTCCCAACTGAAAATTACACTTTCAGGGTGGCAGTTTTTGTATCTTTTGTTCCGTGACATATCCTAAGCACATAGAATAGTCTGTAGGAAGAAGTAGACACTCATTCAACATGGGGGAGAAGTAAGCCTGGGATAGAGGCAGAGGTTATGATACTAGTACCCTATAGATGATGCCCCTGGAGTATGAGGGCAAAATAAATGGCAGTTATTTTAAAATAATAAAATAATAATGTTTTCCCCATTTTGTAGTATAGTGCTTTGCTGTTAAATATGTTTATAACCTCAACTAATATTCAGTTACTTACTTTTCTAAAAATCATTTTCAATTGTTTAAACAATGCCTAATGCTATAGTTATTAAATATATAATAGTTTTGTGTACTGAAATTGACAATATATTTGCTATAATTAAATTTATGTATTTTTATGCCACAGAATAAATAATTTAAGTTTATAGACTATCCCTGTTATTATGTGTTTGACAGAAATTTGTTGTTACTATATTTACTCCTAAATACAGGGAGATTATTATTTTTCTCCCTCCCTGGTCACGTTTCATTTTTCCGTCCCTTCCCCCATGACCCCCCACCCTGCCTCTCAAATTCCTCATATCAGTGAGACCATATGATAATTCCCTTGCTCTGATCGACTTATTTCACTTAGTTTACCAGTTTTGATCTGGATAAAATTTTGCAGCTCTGCTTTGACAGTAACTTTACCTTCTGGATGACTCAGCCTGGGACACTGCTTTGTCCTGCTCCTTGTAGGCAGTTCTGTTCTCTTCTACTTCCACAGGTCAGCAAATGGGACCAGCGTCTCTTTTCCACTTTCACTTTTCACAATTTACAGAGCCTTAATAACCTGAGTTCATGTACTAATGCAAAACCTCTGTTTTGGGGGTACCTGGGTGGCTCAGTCATTAAGAGTCTGCCTCAATTCAGGTCATGATCCCAGGATTTTGAGATTGAACCCCACATCGGACTCCCTGCTTGGCAGGAAGCCTGCTTCTCCCTCTCTCACTCCCCCTGTTGTGTTCCCTTTCTAGCTGTGTTTCTCTCTGTCAAATAAATAAATAAAATCTTAAAAAAAAGCCTTTGCTTTCAAATCTGAATGGATCCATACCACAAACTTTGAACAGCCATTTGAAAAGTAAAGCTAATAGCACCTTTAATTATGATTCTTTAGATTTTTATTTAAATTCTAGTTAGTTATCATATAGTGTAATATTGGTTTCAGAAGCAGAATTTGGTGATTCTTCACTTACATCTAATACCCAGTGTTCATACAGTAAATGCCCTCCTTAATACCTATCACCCATTTAGACCATTCCCTGCCTGCCTCCCTCCAGCAACTCGGTTTGATTTCCACTGTTAAGAGTCTCTGATGGTTGGCTTCCTTGTATTTTTTTCTTTCCCCTACATTTATCTGTTTTGCTTCTTAAATTCCAAATAAGTGAAATCATATGGTATTAGTCTTTCTCTGACTGACTTATTTTGCTTACCCTCTAGTTCCATTCACATTATTGCAAATGGAAAAATTTCATTCTTTTTGATGGTGCAATAACATTCCATATACATATACATATCTACATATACATATATATAACATATATTTTCCATATATATATACACATATACATATATATAACATATATTCCATATATATATATATACACACATATACATATATAACATATATTCCATATATATATATATATATTAGTAGACACATGGGCTTCCTCCATAGTTTGGTTGTTATTCGTAATGTTGCTATAAATATTAGGGTACATGCTGGGCTTGAAAAAAACATAGAAGAAACCAAAGAGAATCTTATCACAGAGATAAAAGACCTCAAAAACATAGAGATAAACACCTTTAACTTTTAACAAATCCTCTTCATAGAGATTTCTCTGAGATATATCAACAATACCATCTATGTGCAAAACCACGGTTTTAGAATGTTTGTAGTGTAGTTCCCAGAAAAATCCAAATTTTCCTTCTATGTGAATTCATTTCAGTGAAACTATCACCATATGCCATTTTGGAAGACTGAAGAATGCCATAAATTTCAGAAGCCAACAGTTTACTTCTCTTGGAGCCTTCTCTTCAACATTTTGCAAGCTTAACATCATCCCCACCTCTTCTTTCATCTTTGTTAGCAAAGCATTCTGCCAAGTACTGAAGAATGAACAAAGCTAAATGGACAGTAGGGTGGTTGAAATGGTCCAGAAATAAAATAAGGCCAGGGAGACATCCCTGATCCTAGACAATGGCTCCTCTAGTTAATGAATCTACTGCTAGATCCCATAGCTAGTTAACTACTGAGAGAGCAACAAGGTCTTCATTCATGATGGAGAAGGAAGAATTCATCTATGTCATACACAAGCAAAATCTTAAATTTACACCAGAGATTTAAGAGTACAGAGCTTGCTGTAACATCAAGGCCATACCAAGGAATGAGATAGAGGGACTCAGGAGGCACAGAGTGGGTCTCTCCATTTGGAGCTGTGCTTTAGCAATGACAAATGGCCAGGCTAACTCTAGAAGACAAAGAGCAAGGACACTGTGGGGGGTGGGGGGGAGGCTCTATAGTGTCTCCACCATGACCTGCAGCATCTATCAGTTCTTGACTTCTTTTTATTAAGATTTTCAAAATTTATTTGACAGAGAAAAAAGCAGCTAGAGAGGGAACACAAGCGGGGGGAGTGAGAGAGGGAGAAGCAAGCCTCCTGCAGAGCAGGGAGCCCAATGCGGGGCTCAATGTGGGAACTCCAGGATCATGACGGAGCCGAAGGCAGACACTTAATGACTGAGGCACCCAGGTGTCCCAGTTCTTGACTTCTTACGGGAGATATAGATTAGTGGAAGTTTCCAAGTAGTAAAGTATAGCAAAAAATGTCTTTATTTGTTCCTGTTGACACATGGTTGCCTTAATTTTACTTTGTAACAATACATTTTTGAACGTTTTTGCTTTAGTAGATAGACTCATCTTTTTCTCTAAGTTATTTTCATGACATTCTTTTTTGTTTAATTTTAATTTTTATTTTTTTTTCAGTGTTCCAAGATTCATTGCCTGTTCCCCACACCCAGTGCTCCATGCAATACGTGCCCTCAGTACCCACCACCAGGCTCTCCCACTCCCCCACCCCCTCCCTCCAAGTCCCTCAGTTTGTTTCTGTGTCCAAAGTCTCTCTTGTTTCATTTCTCTCCATGATTTACCCTACTTCCCATTTACGTTCCTTCTCCTACTGTCCTCTATATTACCTCTTATTGCACCTTATAAATTCCAATATCTTATTGTCTGACAATTTTCTTATCAATCCCAAATCATGTCAATATATAAATATATAACTGATTTTCCCTCTTTTTTTTAAGTATTCATGTAGTCATAACAAATAAACATTGATAAGTTTTAAAATTATAATCAAATTCTGCATAATTATTAGTTCATACATTAAGTGTTCCATTATACGTTATATTCCATTTTATTAAATATAATAATTGTTTTATATATTAAAGAATTCCATTGAAAATAGGAGAATTATCTAAAGATCTAGTCAAAAACGGTTTGTCTGATCCCCAGCATTCTGCCCCTGTATTTCTTCTTTACATATATATGTAAAGAGAGAGAAAAATCAAAGTTAAAAGAATTTTTATGCCTTCATTATGAATCTTCATTATGACACTAAAATAATCTTCCCTGTGGTTTGCAGACAACTGAATATATCCACTATGGCTTGACGATTTAATATTTTTGAGGGACTGATGGAATGAATAGGACTCGTCTAATACCATTAAATTTAGGATTAATCTTATAGACCTTGTTTTCATGGTCATGATATCTTGAAACCATGATCTTCAGGCTTTTCTATCATAAAGATATCAAATCCTTAACACCTGGACCAGATTCATTCCTTCATCTGTCATTGAATCAAAAGACTCACTGTTTTTTCTGATCTTTGTCATAAACACTAATTTTCATACCTACATTACTGCTGAGGATCTTTTCAAGAAAACTCCAATAAGATGAGCTTGGTGATATTCTAACTTCAAAACTCAGTTGAAGGTTCATTGTTGCTTTTGTTAATATATATGCATACATACACACACAGAGTATTTTTTTAAAGATTTTATTCATTTATTTGACAGAGAGAGAGATGACACATAGACAGAGAAAGAGGAGGAAACAGGCTCCTCGCTGAGCAAAGAGCCCCGATGCAGGCCTCC
The DNA here is from genome assembly GCA_004023965.1 of Spilogale gracilis. NCBI lineage: Eukaryota > Metazoa > Chordata > Mammalia > Carnivora > Mephitidae > Spilogale > Spilogale gracilis. Next base: position 130,721 of record PITA01002569.1, on the reverse strand, counting down.
ATCCCAGGACCCTGAGATCATGACCTGAGCAGAAGGCAGAGACTTTAACCCGTTGAGACACCCAGGTGCCCACACACAGATATTTAGATAGATGATAGATAAATAGATGATAGATAGATGATAGACAGATAGATATCAATAGATAGATGACAGATAGATGATAGATAGATGATAGATAGATATATATAATAGATGATAGATAGATAGATGATAGATAGATAGATGATAGATAATGATAGATATATAGATAGATGATAAATAGATAGTTAGATAGATAGATAGAGATAGAGATATCCCAGATACCTTAATGTACATATGGCTTTCAAATTCTTTCTTTTGTTGAAAGAAAATGAAACCACCAAAGTTTCACTAAGAAAAAAAAAATATTAACTTTTCTTGCATGATTTCAAATATTTGTGCTGGTTTCCAGAGCAGTGGGAAGAAGTGCCAATTGCTTCAAACATATCTGAGTGTTAGCAAGATCACCAGTGTCTTCAGAGATTAAGAAACAATTAGTTCTTTTAAAGTGACACCAACTGTTTCTATCGTTACTGCTAATGTCACTACTACTATACCTTTAAGTTACTACTGTCTTTTACACACTCTACCTCAATCCTTTGGGGAATTATCACTGTCTGCAATATGTCTTGGCTTTTTTTTTTTTTTTTTCATTCCAGCTCTGATACTTTAGGGACTAGTGTAAATTTCTTCTGATACTTTAGGGACTAGTGTAAATTTCTTCAATTTCTATGTCTTCCTCCAAGTTTTTTCTTTCTCACCTCTGCCTGGATCCTTTTTTTAATCCACTAACTCCTCTTCAAAGACCCTGTGCTTGCTTTGATAAATTTAGAATGACTTGTGCCCTTAAGCAGCTCATCATCTACCAGGGAAAACCCAGTGATAACAGGCAAGCATAATATATATTGCCCATTGATGTCACCCAAAGGGTAAGTTGTCATCTATCCAAGAAACCTGATTGTTTCCAGGAGCAAGAATGTGGCAACTTGTTTTCTCTGGGCTCTCTGCCTTGATATCATGCTTGACATTTTCAACATTCTGAGAAATGAAAGAAGTATACAAATATCGTCCAGATTACAGTGAATGGAAAACCTAAGAGGGCCATATCTGAGCATCTTGAATCCAAGTCAAGGGCTTAGCAAACCACAGCAGAGAATTACCTAATAATTGTTCAAACTAAAAGTTAAGAGTATTAGAGTGCTAAATATATACCAAGCAAACATCTAACTTTTCTAAACTTTATATCTGTGTTAACTAAATTATTAATGAAATTTGTTTACATATGAGGGAATGGAGACCCTAAGAAGAGATAAACTTGCCCAAATTATATAGCTAGTAAGTGGCAGATGTGACCTGAACCCAGGATATCTGGCTACTGAGATAGTGCTTTTAAATTCCACCATATATAATTTGCTCTCACAATCTGGAAAAATTTCTGGGATTCTGTAAAACCTAATTGTGTCCATACACATACCCATAACACACATATGTTCACACACATAATGTATATACACCCATACATGTAATATTTTCACAGCATTTAACATTTCACCAAGTTTTCTCACATGGACAGTCTCAATCACAGCCACCACTCTTGGTGTTAAATAATATCACTATACATATAAAAATCCTAACGCTTCTGAGTATGAAGAGAGTTGTTCAAATTCACATGGTTTACATATTTGCATCTAAGTCTTCCATTTGCATGGCTGGATGTTGCCCATCACTGTATTAGTATTCCTTTGAAAATCTGATATAAACCCCAAATCATAAAATACAGCTAGATACAGCTGAGACTGACCTATTTTATGGCTGATTTTAATGTGTTATGATTGAAGAAACTTGTCAGTTTTTCTCAGTTTCATCCAAGCATTGGGAATAGCTTATGGTAACTAATCTTAATTGAAACCAATTAGATTTTCAAAGATCTTTGGTTGAAATAATCACCACATTGTCATCCACAAATTGAAAAACCAAGTTCACTTGTATCTATCATACTGTAGAATTAGAAGGCTTATAATATATAAACACTTGATTGATCCAGTTTCTTCCTAAAGAATTCATACTAAAGAGAATTTGATTTTTCTTTTTTATGAAATGTTTTTATTTTAAAGATACTTTAGTATGCAGTATTTCTGAACTATCTATGACTCTTTCTTTGTGGCAATAAAAATGGAAATCAAACTGCAAATTTGTAGGTTCAGTGAAAGGAAAACATAGGGTTTCAGCTTCAGGGATGATAGGCTCCAGAAGTTTAAATCCGTCTTTAGGAACTTGCATTTTCTCAAATCTTACTTTTCCTTTTATTACTTTTGTCTTTAAGAAGGCAGAGAAGCCTCCTCTTTCCAAATTGGCAAGATGATCTCTAAATCTTTGTCCTATTCACTTTATAATTCCAAGTAGAAACAAGGTTTCTGTTATCCCAAAATGCAGAAAGTATCTAAGTTGAATCTCCGGGGCCACCTTCCTACCTTTGAACCATGAGGCTGAGATAGGGCTTGGTGGTTTTGGAAAGGAAAATAGGAATGCTTCCAGTAGAAAAACATAGTTTATGTATGCTGAGAATACAAAACATATGTCCAGTATTGTGGTTAGCAAAAAGTAACAGATGCCTACTATAATGATGAGTCAATATGTAATGAAAGATGGAAATGTTTCTCAGTGAATGCAAACACATCTGCTTGAGAGAAGAAATTCAACCCAAGGTAGAAAGGCTAAATTTGTAAGTGATATTTGAAAATGCAACTTATTCACGACAGGATTTTTGATTCTTTATTTTATTTTATTTTACACTTTTTGAAGATTTGTTTATGTATTTTAGAGAGGGAGAGACCAATTCTCGATCAGGCTCCTTCTTAGCACAGGGTCTAAACAGGGCTTGATCTCAGGACTCAGATTTTCACCTGAGCCAAAACCAAGAGCCTGGAACTTAACTGACTGAGACATCTGGGCACCCTTCATGACAGGATTTTTAAATTAGTATTATATACATACTCACTTTTTAAATTCAGAGTATACATGTAGATAGTAATGTGGTAACAATATATCTGAGTTTATATAAAACAAGTATGTCTTTTAGAAGAATTCATGAATCCAGTAGTTCCCCCTTATTTGTGTTTTTGCTTTTCACAGTTGGAGTTCCCCACTGTAAACCACACCCTGTTCAAAAGCAGATGATACACCTACTGAGTTATGGTCACGTCAATAGTAGTCTAACTACATCACAAGGGCTATGTCATTCACCTCATATCATCTCATCATGTGGGCATTTTATTCTCTGACATCATCACAAGAAGAAGGGTGAGCACAGTACAAGATATTCTGAGAGAGAACCCAAATTCACAGAACTTTTATTACAATATATTGTCATATTGGTTCTATTTTGTTATTTGTTATTCTTACTTTTTACTGAGATAATTTTTAAATTACATATTATCGTAGATATGAATGTATAGGAGAAACATAGTATATGTAGGGTTTGGTATCATTTGTGGTTTCAGATATCCACTGGAGTCTTAGAATATCCGCATGGATAAAGAGGAAATATTGTACAATTAAAGGTTTTTGCAAAACTGAAGAGGAGTATTTCATATAGGCTATAATTTAATATGATTTATCTTTTTACTAAGAAGTCATAAAATACATATTAGTGATTGTTCTTTGCACTTTATATAACATTAATGGGTAAAATTCTTTTATATTGTGACTTACCTTATTTTTTTTACTTACTTTATTTTGTATAAACAATGTAAGTACTAAAGCAATTACAAAGAGTCAAAGCTGACTAATGCACTTCTAAGGAGTTAATAGTTTAGTTTTCACATAGCTATAAAGGATATACCAAAATAACTGTGTTCTATCATTTCTCTGATTGATAATATAAAATTCTAGCATTCCTAATAAATTTAAGATCTTCCTCCAGAGACAGCATCACAGCTAATTAACACATCATATCATCGTAGTAAGAATAACTACATTCTTTTTTTTTTTAAGATTTTATTTATTCGACAGAAAGAAACACAGCTTGAGAGGGAACACAAGCAGGGGGAGTGAGAGAGGGAGAAGCAGGGTTCCCACGGAACAGGGACCCCAATGCGGGCCTTGATCCTGGGATTCCAGGATCATGACCTGAGCTGAAGGCAGACGCTTAATGACTGAGCTACCCAGGTGACTCAAGCCCCAAGAGTAACTATGTTTTAAGGAAAAAAAAGAAAAAACAAAACAAAAAACAGTAACTATGTTCTATTATACAAGTTGGAATTTTTAAAAAATGATAGTTTTCAGCACTTAGTTTCCATAGTAAATCAAATTTAACCTATGACAAATATAGACTCTAGTTGGCTTATAAGGTTCTATATGAGCCTAAATTTAATTTCACAGCTCAGTCTTTAAAAATTCATTTACTTTATTTTAGAGAGAGAGAGAGGGTGCATGAGTGGTGAGAAGAGCCGAGGAAGAGAATTCCAAAACTGACTTCCCACTGAGTGGGGAGCCCCATATCTCACGACCCATGAGATCACGACCTGAGCCGAAACCAGGAGTCCAAAGCCCAACTGACTGAGCCACCAGACACACCACTTAGCTCGGTCTTTAAATAAATATATTATCCCCATCTTTCACAGATGAAAATTGGAGAGTGAAATAAGCCTAGTGCAGTCAGAACAAGCACTTCAACTCTGTGTGGAGGGGGTATGGGTGTGCACGTGCAGCTATCTGATTATTACCTGTTGTAATGTAGCATTCTTTCATTTCTTAATATATTAACCATCATACTATAGATAAAATAAGGTACATAGTACAAGAGTTTAAAAATACAACCATTAAGTTCTATAAAAATACTTTTTTCCAAAATATTTTGTTTCCTTCAGATGAAGCTGGACTAAGGAAGGACACAAAATTACAAATTTTAGAGTCTTGGTTTAAATATGAACACACTTCATAAAATCAATATGAGAAATCATTCAATGTAGTAAATATCACACATTTCATTTTGAACTTTGTTAATGATTTGTAACTGTGTACAATAATAAATAATACTGTAATTTTAGTTATTGATATGTGTTATAGTTTTAATTTTTCAGTAATATCCTGAATAACTTTGATCAAATGACCTAACCCTTTTTGTTTTTTTAAAGATTTTATTTATTTGACAGAGAGAAACACAGCCAGAGAGGAAACACAAGCAAGGGGACTGAGAGAGGGAGAAGCAGGCTTCCCACCCAGCAGGGAGCCCGATGTGGGGCTCGATGTGGGGCTCAATGTGGGGCTCAATCCTGGGTCTCCAGGGTCATGACCTGAGTCGCTTAGCCAACTGAGCCACCGAGGCGCCCCATGACCTAACCCATCTTAAACTTATTACCTTCTTGTGTATAAAGTGAATGCTGTCTCACAAGGGTCCTGAGATGATTAAATTATTCAATGAATGTGAAACACACTGTAAAATATAAAATGCTAAATATAGTTTTGATTTGTTAAATTTCTCAAACTTTTTACATAAATATTATGATTTGAATTTTAAAAGAACTAGGTATTTAAAAAGAAACAATATCTAAAATGGCCAGTAGGTATTAGAACTTTTATGATACATCTGACATTACATATTAATGAGAGATATTTTATTAGAATTTCCTGGTTCATACCAGATATCATTCTACTTCATGGCCTTTGCATTGGCAGTTTCCTATGTCTGATCAAATGTTTCTTCTTCAGTGAGTCTTTGCTGATCACTCTTTAAAACTGTAGTCTTGGGGCTCCTGGGTGGCTCAGATGGTTAAGTGACTGCCTTCGGCTCAGGTCATGATCCCAGAGTCTGGGGATCGAGCCCCGCATCGGGATCCCTGCTTGGTAGGAAGCCTGCTTCTTCCTCTCTCACTCCCGCTGCTTGTGTTCCCTCTCTAGCTGTGTTTCTCTCTGTCAAAGAAATAAAGTCTTTAAAATAAATAAATAAATAAAACTGTAGTCTTCCTCCCCACCCTCCTACTGCTGATTCCTTCACTTTCTTGGCTTTCTTTCTATTTCCATTAACATTTATGATCTGGCATACTATATAGGTATTTATTCACTTATCTTCTGTATCTATCTCCATGGGAACATGAGCTCAAAAAGAATGTTTTAACTGTTTTTTTGTATACTACTCCATCAAGACAATTTTTTGGAGTATATTAGACATCCTATCTACCTATTGTCTATCTATCATTTCCCTCTCTATCAATCTATCATCTATGATCTATCTATATCTACCCATATCTGTAATCTATCATCTATCATCATCTATCTATCATCTATCATCTTTCATCTATCTATCCATCATTACTTATTTATTGAATGAAAATGTATATATTTCTTACTCTAAATTAACGATACAAAAATTTTTACATAGATTAGCAGGTACCATTTTGATGCATTACATCATTTTCATGGTTAATATATTTGAATGCATATTTGTACCAAACAACACAATTGTATTTTCCTTACCATAACTATACTACTGGAAATGATAAAAATAATAATGATGATACATATAGCACTTTACATATGCCAGGCACTTTTGAAACACTCTATTTACAGTAACTCATTTATTTCTTACAACAATCCTTTGAGATAGCTATTATTATATTATCTTCATTTTAGTAGATGCTAAAAATAGGTAGAGATGACCCATGGTCAAACTGCATCGTTGATTTTTTCTTTGAATGAAATATTTGTCTGTTTTTGGTGAAATCTGTCATTGGTATAAAGTTGCAGTTTTGCAACATATAACAAAAATACATTTTATCAAATCATTATTAATGTAAATACTCTTCAATGCTTTCTTGTGTTTCATTACTTATTTGAAACTTTTGTATATAATACTGCCACTGATTAGAACAATTTTGCCATTTAGATTACTGAATAAAACATTATCTTATGCTTGAAAATATTTGTATTATAGCTAAGAAAATGACTTTCAGATAAATTTTGAACAAGGTTATGCTAAACAAGCAAGGATAGGAAAATTAACGAGCATTCATTCTAAAGAAATAACACAAATTTCTATTAAGTGTTTTCAGCTAGACTGCAAATGCTTCTTACGAGAAAATTAATCTTATTCAGAGCATACATTAAAAAATGTAAGCAGAAGACTTCAAATACATGGAGAGTTATTGATGTGCTGTATGCTTCATAAAGTTTATTCCTCATATCTGTTCTGCTATTTATATAAAAGAGTTATATATTAAAATAGAGAGAGGGTTTTTAGATCATTTAAAATCCATTAAAAGTTAAGATATTCTTGTAATTAATTTTCTACTGAGATGAAAATTCAGAACCTTGAAATAACTTGCAGATGGGCATTATCATAGTGAAGAGAACTGTCTTCCAAAAATCATTTTACTCCCTAGTAAAAATTCAAGGTACATTTATGTCTCACAATCAGGTTGGTAGTACAGTTCTTCAAAGGAAGACTGGGTGTCTTACAATGCAATTTAATTTTAATGATAATTATTCCAACTTAAAATGTCTTTCCTATTAGCTTCTTCTTTTAAAGTAGAAATATCTCTTGGAAAGAAGGTATTTGTCAACTCAATTTTTTATACCCTGTCTTTTCCTGATTCTTGAAATAGTGACATAGAGCAAGACAATTTATTTTGTGGTAATAATAATTAGGAAAAAGTTTTTATCATGGCACATCATGATGAACATTGTCACTAGCCTAAGTTTTTCCTTGAGACACTTTATTAGTTATTTATTATTGTGAAAAAAATTACCCCCAAAATTACTGGTATAAACAATACACATTTATGACCTCATAGCTTCTGTGAATCATGAATTTGTGAGCAGTTTAGCTACAATCTTCATAAGGTTGGATTGGTTCCACTTTCAAACTTAGTCACTTGACGACTGGCTGAATTTGCTACCCTCACAAGCTGTTGTCTGGAAACCTCCCTCAGTTCCTTGCCACTCAAACCTTTCTATACAGGCATTTACAACATGGCTCCTTGCTTCATCAAAGTATGCAAGAGGGCAAGAGAGATTGCCATAAAAAAAAATAAAATAAAAAGACTAACAAGCAGAAGTCACAGAGCTTTGTAACATGATTATGGAAGTGACATCATATTGCACTTGGCATATTGTATTCATTAGAAGCAAATCACTAGGTCTAGTACACCCTAATACGGCTAATAATACCAGAAAGATTTTGTTGTTGTTGTTGTAGCTTATGAAATGAACTATTTATTCATTTAAAAGCATATGGAAGAACTTTAGTTTTTATAGTAAATAATGGAGCATTAGTCTAATTGCTTATGATCAACTGGAGTGCTTCCTTTGTCATTTAAATGCTTTATCACATCCAAAATGAAAAAAAAAAGAAAAAATAAAGACACCTTATGGTATTATCCCTTCTCTCTATAGAGAGCATTCTTGAAAGAGCATACTGCTCTCAGGAGGTCAGTTTTCTCACTACCAAGTCACCCCTCAGCCCCAGTACAGATAGACCCCTCCCCACCATGCGAACAAATCTTTCTTTCTATTTCTTTTCCATGTCAATAAACCCAAACAACATTGTTCAGCCTTTATTATTTAACCTAGTATCATCATTTCAAATAATTGATCCCCCACCTCTCTTGGAACAGGACTTTCATTAACTACAAGCATGTTCAACACCATGTAGCCTTTACAATCACAATATATTCACCAAGTGAACTACAGAGAGATGGGTCTTTGCAGCAGGGACACATTCCTGAGGGGAATCCTCTTTTCCTAAAATCCAAATAAAGAGTGATGAAGGCTCTTTAGAGAAGGAAGAGGCTATAGGGGAAGAGATCCTTCTGGCTCCAAAGCTAGGTTCCTGGAAACAGAATTAGCATACATGGTTTCATTCTGCCATTTTCTCTTTAACCCAAGGGAGCCAAATGATGAAGAATAAAACATCTGAGGAACAATTTATTTAATGAGGAGTGATAAGAATTAATTACTAAGAGCTATTTATAAAGGTGTCTATCATAGTCTTACATATTTTCTGTCCCAATATATGGTTTGTGAGCATTCCTTTGGACATAATAAATGTATTGTCTGTGATAAAATAACACATAGTAGGGTGCCTGGGTGGCTTAGTCATTAAGTGTCTGCCTTCAGCTCAGGTCATGATTCCAGAGTCCTGGAATTGAGACCTGCATTGGTCTCTCTGCTCAGTGGGAAGTCTGCTTCTCCCTTTCTTACTCCCTCTGCTTGTGTTCCCTCTCTCACTGTATTTCTTTCTGTCAAATAAATAAATGAATTTTAAAAAATAAAAGCAAATATATTGCCAGAAATGACTTTATTACCAAATGTTGATTTTAGTATTACTGCCAAGTACACTAGTTATAAAATTACTTGTATTCTACTAACTGCTATTTTGGGACCATGTTATTAGAAACAGGTGATTACTAAAGGTGTTGTGATTTTCCTAGCATATTGCTTTTTCAATATTTGATGAGTGTTACTAGCAACTATTTGGAACAGAAACATTGAAGACAGTATGAGATATTTGGCCAAGGTTTCATGATTACATGTGAAATATTTTGACAGGAGCTATGTATAGTAAGAAAGCTTTAGAGACAAAAAAAGAAAACAAACAAAAAGTTGGATTTTCTAGCAGGAAGTTAATGTGATAAATCAAGCTGACTTATTTCTTTAAACGACTAGGTAATCTGACTGTATCTCAAGTTGTGGTGACCATCTTGATCTCTATTAACACCAAAGATACTACTTTGGGTACCAAAATAGTAATTTCAAAATAATATAAAAGTAGCTTTTATTTAGTTAGTTTTTTCAAGATTTTATTTATTTATTTGACAGAGAGAAACACAGAGAGAGAGGGAACACACACAGGGGGGAGTGAGAGAGAAAGTAGCAGGCTTCCCACAGAACAGGGAACCCAATGTTGGGCTTGGTCCTGGGGCTCCAGGATCACGACGGGAGCCGAAGGCAGACACTTAATGACTGAGCCACCCAGGCACCCCTAGAAGTAGATTTTAAATAACTTTAAATTAAAAAAAAGTTATACACACATAGCATTATTAGTACTTTCTGATAACATAAACATTATCCTTTATAACAATGTTTGTTTTTTACTATTTTTTTAATATACATCTTTTTACTTCTGCTATACCAAAGGCCCAGGACTTGGAGATTCCGACATTTGTTTTCTAATTGCCTGGCCTTTAGTTTCTTGGTCTCTAAGAGTGGGTATTGGACTCCATGCTGTGTAACATCTCATGTGAATGTACCTATTCTATAAACTGATGAGCATCAGTTCCTTCAGAGAAGGATTTGCACCATTCTTTTGCTTATTTTCTGATGCCATTTAGTGTATGGTAAGTGCTTCATAAATATTTTGAGAAAGATGATTAAATTAATGCATAACTAAATGTTATATTAACATTATTTGATATTTATTGAATCCCACTATATATTAGATAGGATAGTAGAAGAGAAAAAAGACAGGTAAAATGTATCTGAAAAAAACTAGATATATTAGTTAATAATAATGCATCAGCCTTTGTTCATTATTATGACAAATGTATCATCCTTTGTAAAAGGTTAATAATAGGAGAGACTGGGTGAGGGGTAGGAAACAGTCTATAATGGATTCTGAATTTTTCTATAAATCAAAATTGCTCTAAAAATAGTTTATTGAAAAGCAAACTTTATTTTATTTATTTGGGTATGAAGATTGTCTTTTTCTTAACCTCTATTTTCCAAATAATCCTTAAAATGTCATCAAGTAATTTGTCCTGAGAACTTACTAGGAAATACTTAAAAAGTAGAAAATAGCTACTTTTTTTTGTTCTATAATAAGCATATTTGGAAGGTATAAGTTTATCCTTTAACTTCTGGCTCTTTATTTTCCTTCAGATCAAAAACAAAAGTTAAAAAACAAAACCTTGTTCTTATATATCTCTTTACATCAGCACTTTTTTTTTTTTTTACTTAACTTACAAATGCGTCAAGACTCTAAAATATCAAATGGTAGAAAAGGCAAATCAGCAATCAAGATAAATTCTTACACTCTGCAGAAACAAATGTGTCACTTTATACAACTGCCTTAAGAACAACAGGGTAAAATATGGTGTCCTTAATTGTTAAGTGCTGTCAAATACAATAAAATAAAAATTATGACAAAACTCATGAAAATAGTGGGACCTGGGTGGCTCAGTTAAGCGTCTGCCTTCAACTTAGGTAATGGTCCCAGGGTCCTGGGATCCAGGCACATCAGGCTCCCTGCTCAGCGGGGTCCTGCTTCTCTCTTTCCCTCTACCTGCCTCTCCGCTTGCTTGTGCTTTCTATTTGTCTGTCAAATAAATAAATAAAATCTTTTTTAAAAATTATGAAAATATACTTCATATAGAAGCAAGATTAACCTATCCAGAAAATTTTGGATTGCCAAATGACCTCAACTTTTTTACAAAGAAAGAAACACTGGTTTACTCTATTTGCACATTTTTTTTCTAATTCCTAGTCATACCATGCCTTGAATTATCTACTCCAAATGATTTTATTCTACTTAGAGTTAATATTATCTAGACATAATGTCATGACTTTCCTTTAGTAATTGTGAATTTAAAAATATATTTACATGTATATTATTTATATATATATCACAATATATTTATCATTTAGAGTGTTCCTTATTCTTTTCTATAAGTTTGTAAATTAAATTCATACCACCCCTAAAGGGTTTCCATGTATTTTTATAGTATATTCCTACGTAATTTGTTAATATTCTTTACAACAAAGAATGTACTGCTATTACCCCTATTTTATGTGTTGTGCAAAGAAAAGATAAAAAGAGGGCACAGACACAGTGAAACAGCAAAGATCAATAGTAGATATGTAGGTAGGGAGCGGTTATAAAATCCAAGAATGTAGCAGGTCAGATGATGAGAAGGAATATTTCCTGCTGAAGAAACTAGGTCATAGTTAGAATATCATGTCAAGTGTTCAGGCAAATGGCAATAACATAAGACAATGTTATCTGAAACTGAGTACAAAGTAGGGCCAGGTTGTTTGATCATAGCCATTGTCCAGTTGGCAGAATTAAAGGGTCAGATGAAAATAGAAACTCAATAATTTAAAAAAAAATCCACATAGTTTTGAACAATAGTTTTGAATCCACAAATTGTGGCCAGAGTTCAACATTTGGAGGTTAAGTGGCCTAAATGAGAAAAATAAAGGGGTGTAAAGGCAGTAGAGAGATGATTTATTTCTTGAAATAAACCATTTTATGAAAATATAAATTTAGATAGATATAAAATCAATTTTAAGTACTTAAATACAAATCCTGATATTTTGCCTGGAAGCAGAAAGAAGTTAAATGATCATACTTGGTTAAAATTAAATCTCTTTATCAGTGTAAGTTATAATCCCTTTATCAATGAAGAATTAGAGCATGTAATATATACATCTAAATATAAGATGACAAAACACCAGTAATCAAAGACATGACTAAATAGGATAAATTTTAAAACACCTTGTTAAGTAAAACAAAAGCAAAAAGTAAATAAATCTGTAATGCAGTGTGAATCTTGTTTGTGGATTATTAAACAATCTAATTTTTTAAAAGAATTAGCCATTAAACACTGAATATGATGAAAATAATTGAATAAACTTGCTCCCAAGCCAAAATTTCAAACGTCATGAGAGGTTGTAGTAACTAGACCTGCTGTCTAGAGTCCCAATAAAAGGCATGGATTTTTGTGAAATGATTACTATGTAAATAGATGTTTTGTTAAATTGAGCTATTAAAATTATGCTACATATTTAATAATATTTATAAATACAGAAGCATCAGTCAGGTAAGGCATACATTTTTTCAAATAACTGAATATATTAAAAGTATATTAAAATATATACAAATATTAGACATGACTACATTTAACAATTAATATATTTCTAGCATGCATGTTATATATATGCATGTTGTTCTATGTTTTTCAGTGTAAATTATGCTTTGTATGTTGTTGCATCAATTTCTCTAAAATGAGATTTTTAAATCTGAATAATCATTTTGATATTTGCTTTAAGGCATTGAGTTCCGTGTAATCCTTGTAAATTATGTTGGTATTATAGTTATTCTTTCATGCTCTAGTTTACAGTACTTTAAAAGTGCTGTGCACATAACAGGTCAATAAATATATGTTGCATGAATGAATGGATGGATAAATGAATGGCTTTATGAAGTACTAAAGATGCTTTATTTATCTACAATACACTTCTCCCTAATCACTGCTAATTAAATCCTTGTGTATTTTTTAAGGCTTATTTTAACTTGTAATTTTTCTGTGAAAACTTTTCTCCACTTCCATACACTGCTTCACTTTTTAAAAATTCCATAACACTTTGTAGCTTTCTTACATCATTAGTATATCTCTGCTTCATATCTTTCAGTCCAATATATCATGGCCACTCACCTTTAATGAACCTGCCTTACTCAGATAAATACATGCTGGAAACATTAAAAAAAAAAAAAAAGTAACACTCTGTGTATAAGTATCTATGTATAAGCATCAGCTGTTAGCACTCTTTTTGTTTCTTGTATCTCCTTTTCAGCTATATCCTTTCTTATCTCCCTACTCCCATTTTTGTTGCAATGTGAAATTTCATCTTTATATTGATCATTCTAGAATCCTTTCTTCTTGCTTGACTATGACAACCCCAATTTACTTCATGGCACAAATTCTGCAATCTGTTCCTTAGTCTCACATCCCTTAACAATGGGTCAGATACGCTTCTCAGCACCCATTCTCATTCTGACTCCTCCAACCCTTTGGATATAATAAATGGATATTCTTTCCATCTTTTCTTGTTTGCATTGTCTCAGATAGTAAACTGTTTCTACTCTTCAATTCTGCCACATAAACTTAGGTATCTCCAATTTCTATATTTCAATTTCCTCCTCAGCAAAATAATGAACAATAAACATAACACTGATAAAAAGGCCCATCCATTTTGAGTAGAACTGACACACATTAAATGCTTTATAGATGGTTGCCATTATTAATATTTTTAAACCCCATACATATTCACTTCTACCTTACAGAAAGCTTCTATTCAGTGTCACATTCCAAAGAAATACATTTAATTTTCAGAAGACTTCTATCATAACCAGGTATGTGTTTGGTAACTCTGCCAACCTACATCCATCCCACAACAGTATTTAAAAAGATATGTTTATATTCCGTGTTTGCAGTTTCCTTTTTCCTCTGTTATCTTTAAGTCAATCCAAGTGAGATTTCTTTCACTTTTCAGTTTTACTGAAACAGGCTGCAGGTGGCCACCTTCATGTTTAGGTTAATAGTGAATATCTTGTGTACATTTTTTAACAGACTATTTTTTAGGGTAGATTTAGGTTCACAGCAATATAAACCAGAAGGTGCAGAGATTTCTCATTTATCCTCTACTCATATGGATGCATAGCCCCTCCCCCCATTATCAACATCCCCCAGTAGAGTGGATGAGCCTACATTGCCACATCCTTATCACAAAAGTGCATAGTTTACATTTCTGTTCATTCCTGGTGTTGTTCAGTCCAAGAGTATGGACAAATGTATAATGACATGTATCAACAATTATAGTATCATAGAGAGTGGGTTCATTGCCCTAAAATCTCTCTTCATTCTTGTAAATATTCAGTAACATTTGAAAGGATTATCAACCCCTTCTCTTTAGAAACATTATTTTCTTTGTCATCTCAAATACTATATATTGGATTTTTTTTTCTTATCTCTTGGTCTCTTCTCAGTCTTCTTTGTGGGTATTCACTCTTCCATAGTTGCCAAAATTCTGCCCCCATATTCTTTTCATTGCATTTATTAATAAGTATCTTCAAATTACCATGCCCAAAAATACCATTTATTTCTATTTATTTCTAAAAACTTCCACACTAATGTCTTCTCCAACTCAAATGATTCTCAACTGTAATCTATCTGCTTTCATAGCTAAAACCTCTCATCATCTTTGATTCCTCTATATATTTTCTAGTTTCAATATATACCCCTAATCTGACTGGTTTTCATGGCTAATGTTTCATGGCTAATGGTTTTCATGGCTAATGGCCCCAGCCCAAGATCCAAATTCTACCCTTTAAATTAACTCTAGTAGTGTGTGTGTATGTATGTGTGTGTGTGTGTGTGTGTGTGTGTGTGTACAAATACTCTGACTTTTTGTTTGTTTTTGGAATACTTCAATCATTTATTTTTTCTCTGATAATTCATACTTGATATGTTCTTTCTTCTAGGAATGCTCATCTCCAAAATTAAATGGTTTATACTCAGATCTTATACTCAGACCTCAAATCAAATCTCTTCTCAGACAACACACTTTCAGAAAACTTAATGAATATAGCTCTGTAGCCATTGCCACTCATATTACATACATTATCCTTCTTATAACAATCCTCAAAACCAAAATATTATGTTGTTTTTTCTGTCCAAATATTAGTTATTTATCTGACCTATTTGGAATATAAGATCACTGAGATGTAAGATCATCCATTTTCTCCACCTTTTAATTCATTATGCGGGGAATAGTATCTGACACATAACAGGTATTTAATAAATATTGGCTGACCGACAAAAAAAAAAAGAGTGAGCAATGGATTTGAGTCAGTTATTTGTGGAAATGTTTAGAGATGAGTAACTTCCTTCTTGAAACCAATCATGTTTTTTTTTTTTTTTTAAGGTTTTATTTATTTGACAGAGAGAAACACAGCCAGAGAGGGAACACAAGCAGGGGGAGTGAGAGAAGGAGAAGCAGGCTTCCCGCCGAGCAGGGAGCCCAATGTGGGACTCGATCCCGAGTCCCCAGGACCATGACCTGAGCCGAAGGCAGTCACCTAATCAACTGAGCCACCCAGGCGCCCCGAAACCAATCATTTTTAAAAACATTGAGCTATAGCATTTTATTAGCTTAGAGAATAGTGAGGAAAACATGTGTCTAAATGAAGATGGCCTTCTTAAGTATCTGTACCCAGTCCTTGGCGAAACAGTCACTGAATAAATGTTAGGCTTGTTTTCTTCCTCAGATGCTGTCTATTTCCCCAGGTATTCACTTGTAAGCCTGATTGCTTCTCTTTTCACCTCCTACTGGACTTCATATTATTATACAGTTTATATTTTGTATCTTCAAATTTTCTCTGAATTTGAACCCTCTGGGAGTGCCTGGGTGGCTCCGTCGTTAAGCATCTGCTTTCAGCTCAGGTCCTGATGCCAGAGTCCCAGGATCCAGCGCCACATCAGGCTCCCTGCTCAGTGGGAAGCCTGCTTCTCCCTCTCTCACTCCCTCTACTTTCTAGCTTTGTTTCTCTCTGTCCAATAGATAAATAATATCTTTAAAAAAATTGATCCCTCTGTTTACAAACATTTTCAAAAGTATTGCTAAAAATAGAATAATAATCTGCCTTCTCCTTAAGTGTACCTTTAACTTTACTTCTTCCTGCTCTTCTTCACTAAACTTCTTAAAGAAAAAAACAATATTATTTTCATTCTTGTCATCAATAATCAGTCCTTAATGAATTGAAACCCCTCTAATATTTTTCCTACTTAAATCCCAGTCACCTTATTCACAAATCTGATTTTTTTTTTCTCTTTGCCATTCTACTTCTAACTCTACAATATTTAGCACTATAGATTCCTCTCTTGCCATAGATATCCTGTCCCCCAAGCTGAGGTTTTAAAATGATATCTTCTCTTGGTTTCCCTCTATATCCATGTTCCTACTATCTGTTTTTGTATCCAAATCAGCAAATTTTATAGCTTGTATTTGCTTTGCCTGTACATTGTGTGTCCCCTAGATATATATATATATATATATATATATATATATAAAGATTTTATTTATTTATTGACAGAGAAAGAGATCATAAATAGGCAGACAGGCAGGCAGAGAAAGAGGGGGAAGCAGACTCCCTGCTGAACAGGGAGCCAGACCTGGGGCTCCATCCCAAGATCCTGGGATCGTGACCTGAGCTAAAGGCAGAGGCTTAACCCTCTGAGCCACCCAGGTACCCTGAGATATATTTATTCTCTGTTATCTTTTTTATTTTTAGTTCATG
Source organism: Spilogale gracilis (assembly GCA_004023965.1). Lineage (NCBI taxonomy): Eukaryota > Metazoa > Chordata > Mammalia > Carnivora > Mephitidae > Spilogale > Spilogale gracilis. Next base: position 113,632 of record PITA01002569.1, on the reverse strand, counting down.
TACTTTCATGGATGAAACTAACATTCACACATGTGAACTCTCAGTCTTAAATCTTTGTTTCCTATCTCACCAAGATTCTGCATATGCAAACTACCAAATCCCAAGAGAATAGCTCTTCTTCAATGAGGAAAGATCAAAATACCATATTCAAATTTTCTTTGGTTCCATTTTATTTTTATATCTATTATTTTCTTTTGAAATTTTTTTAAAATGACTCCAATATTTACTTTCTAGGAAAAATAGCTATATTCAATAAAAACTTTTGTAATATGTAATTGCAAATCATATATGATTTAAGTATTAGTCATATTCGTGACTGAGAAGGCTGTAAGGATTTGCAGATACTGAATACTTTATTTCAACCTCAATTAGTTTCCAAAATCATGGCTTGCCATAAGCCACCAGAGAGTGAATTTCCTCAAGTGGAACATGCCTAATTATTTCTGCTTTATCCTTGGTATCCATTAAATCTTGCTACAATGATATCTATGAATTTTGCACAATTTAAACATTCTAGAATATCAGGATAATAACAGGAGAGTCCTCTAATGATTAGGACCAGGAAAAATGAGACATGACTTAATGTTACATTAAAATAATAACTCAAGTTGATATAATGTTGGAGTTTTTAAAGTGTTTTTACGATAATATATTTCAGGTCTGAATTGTTAATGAAATCAAGATCTCAAAGTATTCTCTTGTATTCTCAATCAAGATCAGAAATTAACCTGACTTTAAACTCCTGCCTTTAACATAAATATGCACAAGTTGTTGTTTTTTTTTTTTTTTCTATTCATGGCATAGGTTACTGTTTATTAGGATATTATATAAAACTCATGATGGATAAATTTATAATAGATGAATGTAGAGGGGGGAAAAGGGAACCCTGTGTAAGTATTGCTACACACTTTCACTTTCTCTACTGTTCTATAATGTATCTGATATTTTCCTGTGCAGATGAATTACATTTACTTTTGATTACAGTAAAAATTTCACTGGGCTCATGTTAAAAATTAGTCACACACTGGTGGAAAAAAATAGTTTTTTCGAAGTAGAGTTCACTCCTTCACATGACTGACATGGTAATGAGACTTTTCAGGGGTAACTTTTCAGGCTATTTTGTTTTACAAGTTCAATAAGCTTTGATCTCCTTGCTGTTCTTTAGAACCTTTTTTACACAAATAATGCTGAGACAAAAAAGATAGTTACTTATTCAAAAGTAAATGGAAAAGTTTGTCTTGTAAGTTGAACATTGAAGATATTCACTTCAAAATATTCACGTGCAGGAATCAGTCTATCAATAATTGACGAACAACTACCTCAAGGCAGAGACATACTTCCTTCAGAAATGTATGTGATTATTTATTCATTTATCACTTTTTATTATTAACTGAGGATACTCATTGATTTTACCTGTAGGTAAATATACAGAAAGAAACAGCTTTAATCACTCCTCTACCTGATTGATCCTTTCATGTCATTCAGATAAAAGACTGAATAAATAGGACGACTTTATGCTTTGATTCACAGGTCAGTGCTCACACTTTTGCGTCTCTGGAAAGCAATTTCAAAACCATGAAGTCATTAGGAGAAGCAACTTGGTCTCCCTCTAGTACACACTTTAAGTTTTGGGGTTTTAATTTTTAGCAGTAAAAATTATCCTTGATGCTATTAGACAAACTTTAATTTGAGATGATTGGGTATTTAATTAGGTAATTTTTTCAGTGTAGGAAATCAGAAGAAGGTGGTACTCCTAAATAATAATAATAATAATAATAATAATAATAATAATAAATATAATGAAGCTGTTACCACTATTTATTGAAGATTTACTACATGCTAAATACTGCTTTAAGTTTTTTTCAAATTTAAATGTTAAATCTTCGAAGATACCTTCTGCACTATGGTCATCTTACAAGTGAGGAAAATGAAGCACAGAAAGGCAATTGAACTTTCCCAAAGTTACGTCATCAATAAGTAAAAAGTCTGGAATATATAGTCAGATAAGCTGCTTCCAGATTTTACAATAATCATTAGCAACTTGTAGTTTTAAATGTCCATAAGGTGTGCCAGAGCACTCAGCATGTGCTGCTATGGAACCTAGACCCTGTGCTTAAAACACAATCTATTTTATTATGTTCCATGCTTGATTATTGGGTTGGGTTCAATCACTGACTTCAGTGTTTCTTTTAGATCCAGTAGAGAAATATTCTGACATTTTAACTTAAGGATTATTTCCATTATATTTTGTTTTTCTTCAACTTTACTAGATAGAGAATATCAGATCATTTTATCAAAGATTTTTCAAGCAACTAATGCTTTGGTCATACCATATTATAATATAAACTTCATAAATTATTTTAAGAAAAATAATTATACTTATATTTAGCTAATTTAGCTATAAATTCAACTTTTTTTTCATTATGTTTGTGAAACCTCACAAGAGCACAGAAATGTTAAATCAAAATTGAAAACACATTTTAATTTTCAAATGTCTAAAAGATATATTTGAAGACTTCAGTTTCACTGGATATAAAATTGAAATTAGATCTTCACTTTCAAATGTGGACAGGTTAAGTGTGTTTCTGATTTAGAAACAAGAAATTTAATGGTATCATTTATAAGTAGCATATTAATTATACTTTATAATGTTTATGTGAGTTTTAGGATATGAGGACTGAATAAACTATCAAACACTATATATGCAATTTAAAAGCTTTAATTTACACAAGTCCATTTATTAATTAAATACTTTTACCTCCTAAATTCTGAAGGTAAATTTTGAGTAAGGTTTCTAAACTTAGACTTGGCTGAATATTATATAACTGCCCCCTCCCCAGTAAATTTGCAGTTTCCTTATCTTGTCTAATTGCTCTGGTTAGGACTTCCAATACCACATTGAGTAATAGTGACTATAGTGGGTACCTTTGTCTTATTCCTGATCTTAGAGAAAAAGCTTACAATATTTTACTGTTGAGTATGATATTAGCTGTGGATTTGTCATATATGGCCTTTATTATGTTAAAGTACATTCCTTTGGTACCCAGTATGTTGAAGGTTTTTATCATAAGAAGATGTTATATTTTGTCAGTTACTTTTCCTATACCTACTAAGATGATCATATGATTTTTACTGTTCATTCTATTACTGTGGTATATTATATTTATTGATTTGTTCATATTGAAACATTATTTTATCCTAGAAATAAATCCACTTAATCAGGGTGTATAATCCTTTTAATATGTAATAAAAGGTATCTAAATCTGAACTGAAGAAGTAAAATTATTTTTTTAAAGATTTTATTTTTTTATTTGAGAGAGAGAGAAAGTGAGATTGAGAAAGAGCATGAAAGGGAAGAAGGTCATAGGGTGAAGCAGACTCCCTGTGGAGCTGGGACCCCCATGCAGGACTTGATCCTGGGACTCCAGGATCATGACCTGGGCCAAAGGCAGTTGCTTAACCAACTGAGCCACCCAGGCACCCAGTAAAATTATTTTTATGTGAAGATTATATGATCTTACCTACAGAAAATTTTAAAGACTCCACCCAGAATTTGGGAATTAATAAAAAAATTACTAAACTTGCAGGATATAGTCAACAAACAAAAACCAGTTGTACTTCTATAAAGTAACAATAAAATATCTTAAAAATTTTTAAGGTGAATTATCCCATTCAAAATAGCATCATAAATAAAATAATTAGAAATTTAACCAAAAAATCGAAGATCTCTACTACAAACACTATAAGACTTTGACAAAAAGAACTAAATAAAATAGCAGAAAAGAAGGAAAAATTAAAAAAAAAAAAACAGACAGGGAGGGGTGCCTGGGTGGCTCAGTTGGTTAAGTGAATGCCTTTCACTCAGGTCATGATCCTAGAGACTGGGGATCAAGCCCCACATCAGGCTCCCTGCTCAGTGGGAAGCCTGCTTCTCCCTCTATCACTCCTTCTGCTTGTGTTCCCTCTCTGTCTGTGTTTCTCTCTATCAAATAAATAAATAAAATCTTAAAAAAAAAAAAACAGAGAGTGAGGCAAACTATTAGAGATTCTTTAGGTAAGAGAACCAACGTGAGGGATGGTGGGGAGGGATCGGCCAAATGTGTGATGGGTATTAAGGAGGGCACTTGTTGGGATGAGCACTGGACGTCACATGTAAACGATGAATCACTAAATTCTACACCTGAAAACAATACTACACTATAGGTTAACTAACTTGAAATAAATTTTTTAAAATAAATTAATTAAATAAATTAATTCAATTCCTTTTTTATAAGGATTTTATTTACTTGACAGAGAGAAACACAGAAAAAGAAAATTATCTTCTATCTTACATCATTCCTGAAAATTTACTGAAAATGAATAAAAAACTTAAAAAGTGGATACAAGACTCAAACATAAGACCTGAAACCATAAAACTCATAGAAGATAGAAAGATGCTCTTTTCACTGGTCTTGGCAATGATATTTTGAATATGACACCATAAATACAAGCAACAAAAGCAAGAATCAATAAGTGAGATTACCTCAAATTAAGATACTTCTTCACAGCAAAAGAAACAATCAACAAAATGAGAAGGCAACCTACAGAATGGAAGAAAGTATTTATAAGCCATATATCAGGTAAGGGTTTAATATCCACAGTATAAAAACCACCTGTACAATCCAATAACAAAAGACAATAAATTAAAAAATGGGCAGAGCAATTGCACAGACATTTTTCCAAAGAATACATCCAAATGACAAACAGATACACGAATAAATGCTCAACATCACTAACCATCAGGGAAATGCAAATCAAAACCACAACAAGATTATTACCTCACACATATTAGAATAGCTATCATCAAGACAAGAGATACATGATGATGGGGTTTGGAGAAAAGGGAATCTTTGTACACTGTTAGTGGGAGTGTAAATTAGTTCAGCCAATATGAAGTTTCCTAAAAAAATTAAATATAGTAAGACTATATGATTGAACCAACAATCTTGGTTCTTATATTCACAAGAAATTAAGACAGTACGTTGAAAAAAATTCTGCATTCCTAACAAAATTAAATATAGTAAACTATATGATTGATCCAGCAATCTTGGTTCTTATATTCATAAGAAAAATGAAGACAGTACATTGAAAAAAAATCTGCATCCCCATGTTTATTGCAGCATTATTCACAGTAGTCAAATGGAAACAACCTAAGTGTCCATTAATAGATGAATGAATAAAGAAGATGTGGCATAAATAAACAGATGATAGATAGATGATAGGTTATATAAATAGTTGATAGATAGATGATAGATGATAGGTAGATGACAGATAGATAGTTAAATAGATAGATGATAGATAATAGATAGATAGGTAGATGATAGATAGAGATGATAGATGATAGATAGATGATAGATAGATAGATAGATAGATAGATAGATAGATAGATAGATAGAGGGCTGGGGGTAAGGAAATTGAGGAAATATTTGTCAAAGAATATAAATTTGCACTTAGGAAATGAGTAAGTAAGTTATGGAGATCTAATACATTGTGATCAACAATACCATATTATATAGTTCAAAGTTGCTAAATGACCAGATATTAACTGTTCTTACCACAGAAAGTAAATGATAATTACTTGATTCATTGGTGATATTAGCTAACACTATGGTGAGTATCATATTGCAGTATATAAATGTATCGACAAGTTATATAGCTAAAATTTACAGCATGTTATATGCCAATTATATTCTAATAAAATATATGTAGTTGATTTATTAGTCTACCAAAATATAATACATAATACATATATGTGTGAAAACAGTTGAAAATCAGAAGGATGCATTATTTCATTATTTCATTACTATTAATCAATTTAAGATTTGTTATTTATTCTCTGTTTCTTTTCAATACAGAGCCTACAGATTTACATAAACCCATGATTACTTTAGCAGTCACTAACAGACTTTATGTTGATGAGTAACTTCTAAAATTCTAGATTAGTTGTAAGGATAAAATCTACAGTAATTCCAATTTTGTCTGAATTAGAAGCACACAAGAAATATTAACAACTCTTAAATTTGTAACTCTTACCTCGGTATGCTACTACACTTTTTAACTACCTGCCTCTCTGTATCTCTCCCTTTAGGTGTCCTAAATTTGTGAAGAAATAGTTACATTAAAGATACCATAGTTGATATTTATATCTCCTATTTTCTTTTTTTTTAAAGATTTTATTTATTTATTTGACAGAGAGAGGGATCCCAAGTAGGTAGAGAGGCAGGCAGAGAGAGGAGGAAGCAGACTCCCCGCTGAGCAGGGGGGGGGGCTGATGTGGGCCTCAATCTCAGGACCCTAAGATCATGACCTGAGCTGAAGGCAGAGGCTTTAACCCACTGAGTCACCCAAATGCACTTATATCTCCTATTTTCACTTTATAAATTGCTTCCCTACAAATTTATTACAATACATTAAAGCAAAAATTGGACACTTCTTTATCCTAATGCATTTGATCTAAAAATCAAGGAATTCACAAATTCTATTCACAAATAGAATACAAATATATACAAACATATATGTATATATTAGGCTGTATTATAAAAATATCCAGGCTTAGATAGCTAAATGAATAAATAAATAATAATCTCTATGCTTTTTTTTTAAACAAAACATGTTTGCTTGGACAGTCTTGGGCATAATAAGTACACTGTAAAAAGCACACTATCATCAATATCCTACCAAAGTATATTGTCTCAATATTGCATGATGTGATTTTTTTTCTAAGTTTAGTCTTTGTATATATTTGTTTGCTTAAAAAAAACAGGGACCTTTACACACCAGCCATTTTACTATTTTATCAAAAATGGAATCTATTAATTACTTATGACACTCACCTTCGGTTTCTATAAGCTACCCACTGGGCAGTCTGCAAAAATGAACACTGTGAATCAGTGTTGACATGAAAGGGTCACAGACAGAAGATGATAGGCTATATTGGATACACCAAACATAGTACCATAATCTTGTAAATTAAAAACAAACAAACAAACACTGAAACAAGAGTAATTCTAGCATGGATTTCATATGCAAAACCTAGTTTTTGCCTTATCTCTGTGACATTATACCCAACTCAACAATTCCAGTTTAGTCTTACCAGAAACTAGCTCAGGTTTTGTTGTTCATGATCCTGAACTTCAATGTAGTGAAGTCCTACTAACTGCATCCCAGATGAATAGGATTGTTCAAAAAAAATTTGTCAGACAAGTTTTCTAGGGAAGTTTAAGGTTTACAGCAATATTGAGGGAAAAGTGTAGCTGTTTCTCATATATATACTCCCTGACTCCACACATAGGTAGCCTTCTTCATTATCAGTATCCTTAATCGAAGTGGTACATTTATACAAATGATGAACCTACACTGCCACATCATATTCATCCTAAGTCCACAGTTTATACTACAGTTCATTCTTGGTGTTGTACATTCTGTGGGTTTGAAAAAGTATATAATAGTATGTACCTATCATTCTGTTATTATACAGAATACTTTCATTACCCTAAAAATCTGTGCTCTGCCTATTCATCCCTCTGCCACCCTTAATCCCTGACAAGCATTCATCTTTTTACCATGTTCATGGTTTTGCCTTTTCCAGTCTGTCACATAGTTGAAATCATGCAGTATGTAGACTTTTCAGATTAGCTTCTTTCACATAGGAATATGCAGTTAAGTTTCCTCCTTGACTTAATGGCTTAATTACCCACACTTCTCTTTCTTTCTTTTTTTTTTTTTCAGGAAATAATATGTCATTGTCTGGATGTACTAGAGTTTATCCATTCACTAACTGAAAAATATCTTGATTTTACTTCCAAGTGATGGCAATTATGAATACAGCTGCTATAAACAAGAGTGTGAAGGTCTTTGCATGGACACAGTTTTAAAATTCTTTGGTAAATACCAAGGAGAACAATTGCTGGGTCACATGGAAAGAGTGCATTAGTTTTGTAAGAAACTGCCCAACTGGTTTCCAAAGTGGCTTTACCATTTTTCATTCCCACTATCAATGATGAGGTTCCTGTTGCTTAACATCCTTGCCGGCATTTGGCAGTATAAGTGTTTCACATTTTGGCCATTCTAGTGTGTAGTGTATCTCACTATTGTTTTAATTTACATTTCCCTGTTGACATATATGTGGAGCATCTTTTCATGTTCTATTTGCCATCTACATATCTTCTTTGCTGAGGTGTCTGCTAAAATCTTTCACCCATATTTTAATCAAGTTGTTTTCTTGTTGTTGGGTTTTAAGAATTATTTGTATACTTTGGATAGCCATCTTTTATTAGATATATCTTTTGCAAATATTTTCTCCCAGTCTCTGGCATCTTGTTCTTCTAACATTGCCTTTCATAGAGTAGATTTTTTTGTTTTGTTTTGTTTTTTGTTTCATTTTAATGAAATCCAATTTATTTTTTCTTTCATGGATTGTGACTTTAGTGTTATATCAGAGTCATTGCTGTACCCAAAGTAGTTTCGAATTTCTCCTGTTATCTTCTAGTTTTATAGTTTTGAAGTTTACATTTAGATCTATGATCCATTTTGAGTTAATTTCTATGAAAGGTGTAAGGTCTGTTTTGGGAGGTTACTAATAATGGATTCAATTTCTTTAATAGGTATGGCCTATTCAAATAATTTATTTATTCTTGCATGAGTGTGTTTTCATATTATGTCTTTTAAACAATTTGTCCATTTTATCCAGGTTATCAAATTTGTGGGCATTGAGTTGTTTATAGTATTTATTATCATTTTAATGTCCATAGAATATGCAGTGATATTTCTTCTTTCATTTCTGCTATTAGTAATTTGTTTCCCCATTCTGTTTTTCTGTTGGTTAAGAGACTTACCGATTCATTGATCTTTTCAAAAAAGCAGCTTTTGGTTTTGTTGATTCCCCCTATTGATAGCCTCTACCCAATCCCATTGATTTCTGCCCTAATTCTTATTATTTGTTTTCTTCTGCTTACTTTGGATCTAATTTGGCGTACTTTTGCTGGTTTCCTAAGGTGGGAACTTTGATGATTGATTTTAGTAAATCTTTCCTATTTTCTAATAGGGGTTTTCAATGCTATAAATTTCCCTCTAAGCACTATTTCTAATGCATCCACACATTTTGATAAGTTGTATTTTCATTTTTCTTTGGTTCCAAATATTTTCAAGTTTCTCTTGAGATTTTTTATCATTTGTTATTTGGAAGTTTGTTGTTTAACCTCCAAGAATTTTGAGAGTTTTCAGTTTATATTTCTTTCATTGATTTCTAATTAAATAAATTTCTAACAATTCTGCTGAGGACTGAAAGCCAAAATTATTTTATTTCTATTCTTTAAAATTTGATTAGTTGTGTTTTATGGTCTATCTTTCTGAATATTCCATATGTGAGCTTGAGAAAAATGTATAGTCTGATCTTATTGAATGAAATCATCTGCTTATGTCAATTATACCCAAATGATGAGTGGTGCTGTATTCTACTGTGGTTGGGTGAAGTGGTGTGTAGATGTCAATTATATCCAGTTTACGGATGATATTCTTGAGTTCAACTGTGTCCTTACTGATTTTCTGCCTGTTGTATCTGTCCACTTCTGATTGAAGTCTCCAAATATCCTAGTGCATTCATCTACTTCATTTTGTAATTCCATCAGTTTTTGTCTCATGGAGTTTGATGCTATATTGTGACATACACACACATTAAGGGTTGTTATGACTCATTGGAGAACTGACCTCTTTATATTATGTAATGCCTGTCTTTATCCTTGATAACTTCCCTTGCTTAGAAGTATGCTGTCTGAAATTAATATAACTACTGTTTTCTTTTGATTAATGTCAGCAGGGTATATTTTCTCTATCCTTTTAATGTATGTGTCCTTATAGTTACAGTGAGGTTTTGTATACAAATTATAGTTGGCGCTTGTGGGTTTATTTTTGTTTTGTTTTTAATCTATTTTAATAGTCTCTTTTATTCATGCATTTAGATAAATAATGTTCAAAGTGATTATTGATATAGTTGTGTTAATAGCCACCATATTGTTATTGTTTTCCATTTGATGGCCTTTTTCTTTGTTCCTTTTCTTTATGTCTTCCACTTTTTTCCTGCCTACTTTAGTTTTAATTAATCATCTTATATGACTCCTTTTTCTCTACTTTCTTAGCAGTATACACATGCAGCTAGATAATCAAGTCAGATTTCAAAAACCACTATACTACTTCATCAGTGTTGTATCTTTTAATATCAAATTAATTTTCATCCCTCCCTCCCATATCATGTATAATTGTTGTCATTTATTTCACTTATGTGCAAGTATACTTAAGTCGCTCTCTATAAGCAACAAATAGACTTTTGATATTTTTAACAAAATGTTCTTAGTTCAATCAAGAATAAAAATAAATAAATAAATATTTTTAAAAAGAATAAAAATCAAGGGTTTTTTCATTTATTTTTTTAAAGATTTGCTTACTTATTTTAGAGAAAAAGTGAGCATGAGTGTGGGGGCAGGGGAAAATGGAGAGAGAATTTAAAGCAGACTCTTCACTAAGCACTGCGACCCACTTAAGGCTCGATCCCAGGACCCTGAGAAAATGACCTGAGCTGAAACCAAGAGTCAAATACTTAACTGAGTGCAACACACTGGTGCTCTTAAAAGTTTTTACATTACCTTCACTTATTGCTTTTTACGCTCTTCCTTGTTTTATGTAAATTTAAGTTTCCAACCTATATTATTTTTTCTCTCTCTACAGAACTTCTTTTAACATGTCTGGTAAGGCAGATCTACCAGCAATAAATTCAATTTTTGTTGGTCTGAGGAGGTCTTTATTTCTGCCTCACTTTTCAAAGACAGTTTCTCGGGTTACAGAATTCTTGTTTGTTTTTTTCCTCTACACTTCAAATATTTCACTTCAGTTTCTTCTTGCATGGTTTCTGAGGAGAAGTCAGATGTGATTCTAATTTGTGTTTCTCTCTATATAAGGTATTTTTCCTCTGGTGTCCTTTAGGATTTTTTTAGTCTTTGATTTTCTATAATTCAAAAATGATAAGTTTAGATGGAGGTTTTGTTTTGTTTTGAAGTTTTTTTGTTTTGGTTTGTTTTGTTTTGGTATTTCACTTACTTAGCATTTTCTGAGCTTCCAGTTTTGTTTTGTTTTGTTTTGTTTTTTCCAGATTTTGTGTCTAACATAAATTTGGGGAAAATTCTCAGTTCTTATTATTTAAAATATTTTCTTTCTGTTCCTTTCTCTCTTTCTTCTTCTGGTATTCCCGACACAAATACATTATACCTTTTCTAACATTTTCCCATAACTCTTGGATATTCTCTTCTGTTTTTTTCAGAGCTTTTTGTTTTTTGGTGTTTTTTGTTGTTGTTGTTGTTGAATTTTTTTTTTCTTTTTGCTTTTTCAGTTTGGGAAGTTAATATTGTCATGTCCTCAAGTTTAGAGATTCTTTTTTCAGCTATATTTAGTCTATTAATGAGTCCATTAATAATAATTAAAAGCACTCTTCATTTCTGTTGTAGTATTTCTGACCTCTAGTCTTTCTTTTTGATTCTTTCTTAGAATTTCCATCTCTCGGCTTACACTTGCATGCTGTCTACTTTATCTAGTAGAGCATTTAAAACAATAGTTGTTTTAAAACCCTAGTCTGAAGACCCCAACATCTCTGCCATATCTCTGCTCTTTCTATTCAGTGATTTTTGCCTTTTTTTATACCTTCTAATTTTTTTTCTTGATGGCTGGACATAATGTATCTAGTAAAAGGAAAAGAAACTGCTATAAATAGGCTTTTAGTAATGTGATGGTGAGGTACAATGGGATGTAAAGTGTTCCATAGACTTACGATTAGAAACTTCGCTAGTGTTTCTAAATGTTTTCTCCCTGTTTAAATGGAACGGGATAACTAAAGTGAGTTGGGGTTGGTTATTTTCTTACCCCAGGTCAGTTAGTCCCTGATATCGCCCCAGCATCTTAGGCTCTGGTCAACTAGTTTCCCCTGAGTGCAAGTCTGGTTAAAAGAGTTCTCTAGTGTATTACAGCATGGCTTCCTTTCCTCTCCTTCTGGAAGTATTTACTGTGGGAACCTGGCTGAGATCCTGTAGGTAAATCTCACAATATTTTGGGTGCTCCCATGTGATTGGATCCCCCTAGAGTTTTTAACTCTCAGAGTTACCCATACTGATTTTTTTTAGCAATTTGCCATTTATAGTTCAGATTTTCCTATCCAGGCACTGGCCCCTGTTGTGTTTTCTCTTAGGAATCTCTGCTCCAGTAAGCCGTGACTCCCTGCATTTGTCTGTCTTTCTTTTCAGTCTTGATGACAGTGGTTTGCCCTGTGTTCTGCCCTCTAACATATCCAAGAAGAATTGATCTTTTTCAGTCTGTTCAGCTTTTTAACTAGGTTCTAAGAGATACAGATTTTGATCAGGTGATAATTGATAGATTTGGGTAAAGAAATTGAAATATATTGTAAAATATCCCATAGTTTTTTTGCATAAAAATGAAGGATACAAATGAAAGAAGGGTTTTTGAATCTTTGCATTTGGACCTGGAAGCCAGAATGTAAGGGTGAATTTAGCCAGAGTGACCCCATTATGTCCAGGTAGTCATTTTGTTGTTTGTGAAATGCACACAAGCTGACTCTGCCCAAACAAGAGCTCACTCAGAAAAGCAGTTCCAGGAAAATATGGGAAGCCAGTTCCTGATATCAGAGCCCAGAAGAATAAGGATGAACCAGCACAAGCTGACCCTGCTCTTCAAGGACCTGACTAATGGTCCTTGATATTAAGAAGCACACATGTAACCCCCTAACCTCTGGGATCCTGACCAATGGAGATAAAAAAATTAACTCTAGGCAGCTATGTGACTGCAGTCAGTTTATGATTTGTGGTTTTGCCCTATAAAACCTAGCCTTTGAAAGTAGGTGACATTGCTCTCTCTCCATAGAGATGGCCCTGACAGGTCAGTGTGATTCTCGATGCTTGGCATGGAATAAAGCTTTGCTTGACTTTCACTTTGTATCAGCCTCGTTCCTTTGATCATGGACCCTAACACAGAAGTCTTCCCAACTTTGAATTTTTCAATACAGATCATTTGATACATTAATATTATGCTAGTTTCATTCTATTTTTATTTACCTATAGTTATTTATGTTACTATTAACTAGACCCTAAGTATAATTCTGCTCATGTTTGTATAGAATGCACATCTATCTTGTTTGACCAGCCTTAGTTCTGACCCCATAAACAGATGTTTGACAACAGTCTTTACATCATGTTATGTCCGTTCCTCAAGTCTGGGTCTAAGTGTAGCAGCTTTGCTTTTCTATTGTCAAGAAAATATTCTTCAGTTTTTTCATGCACTTTTTTCCCATTATCAAAGCACTGAGTTTGAATCTAAAGCTTATTAAGAGCCATTTCTTTTTTTTTTTTTTTATTAAGATCCATTTCAATTTTAACACTAAACTCTTACTAGGTCGGCATTAAAATAGTCCCTTGCTACTTGTACTAAATGATGATCATTGGTCTCTTTGGTTTTAAGGACTATTTATTTCACATCAAATAGATTTTTTTTTCCATGAAAAAAATTATATTTAGATTTAGCTGGCTGGACTCAGTTTAGATGATCCCAATTTTGTTGGCAACATCCAAAGCATCATAGTCAGGGGCCAGTCGAACATACGCCTTCTTCTCTCCATCAGGCCTGATCAAGGTGTTGACCTTGGCCACATCAATGTCATAGAGCTTCTTCACAGCCTGTTTGATCTGGTACTTATTGGCCTTGACATCCACAATGAGCACAAGTGTGTTGTTGTCTTCTATTTTCTTCATGGCTGACTCAGTAGTCAGGGGGAACTTGATGATGGCATAGTGATCAAGCTTGTTTCTCCTGGGGGCGCTCTTTCGAGGATATTTGGGCTGCCTTTGGAGACGCAGAGTCTTGGGTCATCGGAGCATAGGTGACGTCCGGATTTTCTTTTTTTTGTGACTGTGGACACCTTTCAGGACTGCTTTATTGGCCTTCAGAACCTTTGCTTTGGCTTCGGCTTTGGGAGGGGCAGGGGCTTCCTTCTTTGCCATCTTCCTAAAAGGGCTCAAATACATATTTCTAGGGAAACTCTCAAAACTCTCTTTTGAGTCATTTATTCTTTGATCTTCATTCTTCCACGTCAAATATAAAATAGAAGAATGTCAGGATACTTTTTTTTTCTTTTCCCATATCTTTTAATATATTTGTCTAACTTAGAGTTAAATAGACTCTAAAGTTGTGTGTTTGGAAGTTGTTTATTTCCTCATTCATAGAGATAGTACAAAAGTCCATGATTGGATTGCTGAGATACTGAAGAAGGTAAGCATATAAAATATCTAGGAATGCCAAGCACATTAGCTACAGGGTGATATTTCAAGTGGAAAATTATTGAGTTCAAGGAAACAATATATCAAGAATTTTATAATGGGAACTCAAAAATAGTAATATGAAAACAATATGTAGTGAAGTGTTTTTAAAAATGGTCTCAGGTTCAAGCCATCCCTTACATTTAATTTCTTTGGTTTTGAGATTTTCTTTTTTCTACTTATCAATATAATGTAATTCCAACAGGGATCTTACAAGAGTAATACGATGTCTTTCGACTTACTTTCATAGTCTTTCATTACTTTCATTACTTCAATGTCACCCTTCTATTTTTGGAATAAATATTATTCTGAGGTGCCATTAACCCTTTCTAACATTACATCCCACTAGGATATCCACGAAGATTCATTTTATTCTTTTTCTTTTTCCTATCCAAATTGATGGCATTTGTGATGATTAATTTTATGTGCTGTGATTAGGCCAAAGGTTACTCACATATTTTTCAAACATTTTTCTGGGTAGTTCTTTGAGAAGGTTTTTGGATGGAATTAACATTTAATGAACAGAGTAAAGCATATCACCCTCCATAGTGTTCTGGGCCACAACCAATCAACTGAAGATTAGAATAAAACAAAAAGACCGACACTCCTCCATGTTGAAAGAAAAAAAGAAAGAAAGAAAGAAAGAAAGAAAGAAAGAAAGAAAGAAAGAAAGAAAGGAAGGAAGGAAGAAAGAAAGAAAGAAAGAAAGAAAGAAAGAAAGAAAGAAAAGAAAAGAAAGAAGGAAGGGAAGGAAGGAAGGAAGGAAGGAAGGAGGAAGGAAGGAAGGAAGGAAGGAAGGAAGGAAGGAAGAAAGGAAGAAAGAAAGAAAGAGAAAAATTCTCTCACAGATTTCCTTTGGACTTTATCTGTATCACTTTCTCTCCTTAGTCTTGAGACTTCTGGCCCACAGAAAATAAAACAATCTGCCAATTTTTGCTTCTTATTACTCCCTTTTATCCTTGGCGTTGTACCTTGAATTTTCTTCATACTTTCTCCATTTTCAAACCTCATAGGGAATGAGATATAATGAAGATAATAATGAAAATTAATAATAATGCTAGTTATCATATTAGAGGACCAAGTAGAGACACTTGAAATATTTCTTAAATCTTCATAAATTCCCATTGTGAGTGACATGATCAATCAACCTGATTTATACCAGCAAAAACTCAGAGAAATTCAATAATTGTTTAAAATCTTGGAGCCCCTGGGTGGCTCAGTTGTTATGAATCTGCCTTCCGCTCAGGTCATAATCCTGGAGTCCTGAGATCAAGCCCTGCATCAGGCTCCCTGCTCAGCAGGAAGCCTGCTTCTCCCTCTCTCAGCTCTCTTGCTTGTGTTCCCTCTCTAGCTGTGTGCTTCTCTGTCAAATAAATAAATTTTAAAAAACCTAAAAAAAAAGTTTCAATTCTTAGAGACAAAAAAAGGGCAGAGAAGGAATTTGAACACTATATTCTATCACTAAATAGTATATCCTTTCTTTAACACAGTTAATAAATTAAGCCTAAATTTTGTGATCAAGTGGAATACAAAGTCTGGGTATTTTCTAGTATTAGCATCACATTGAATGTTAGTGCAAATATTCAGACACTGGACATGTGCAGATTTTTGCCCTAATTTTTGTTTAAGTGCTATGTTTTTCATTTAATTTTAGGCATATATACTTTCAGTCAAATTTAAAACAGTTTGAATTGGGGAAAATGAAACAAATATTCAGGTACCAAGGCAAAATATTTATAAAGGACAAATCTATGAAATTATTAATTAATTATAAAATTACCCATGCTAACCTAATAGAATTAATTTTCCCTAATAGAGAAAACATAATCATTTTTTCTGACAAGTATATATCAGCGAAAGCATTTCAATTATAAATATCAAGTAAAAAGCCCATTTTTTAAATCTGGGTAATGATGTATATTGCACAAGTTCAATATTCACATTTCTATCTGTACTACTGAATAATAAAATCATATAACTTAGAGATATCAGAACTTATAGAACAAGTCTAAAATTTTCTGTACATTAAATCAAGCCTACTCTTTGCAATTAGATGACATACAATCAATTTAATAGAGCAAAATTTACTTCAGAAACATGAAAAATTTTTTGGAGAAGGTAAATTCTTGTAACTTGGAAAGGTAATTTTTTTCTTTGTTTCTGCTGCTTCTTCAAGGTCTCTGATAACCAGAGGCTGTGATTTAGAAATTTATTATTAACTAAAGGAATCCAGTGCATGAGACAGGATATTGCTTAAAGAATCTTATAGCTTTTAAAGTGCACAAATAAAGCTAGCTTGAGTTGTGTTTTTCCTAGCTCCCTGAAAATCCAATGTTCTTACATATAAAGAGATGATAAAACAACAACAAAATTCTTTCTCTTCATGCTTTCTCCCAGGAGAGGAAAGGATTTGTCAAAGTAACAGTTTTAGAGGCTTCTTTGCTCATCAAAATTTTGATGACCGAGATAAAAAGTAGACCAAAAAAAAAAAAAAAGATGTAAACACATGACTGTTTTGAATCCCAGAGGGCCATGCACATACCTGTGGTAGAATTTCATAAAATATTTAGTTCAATGAAAGATAGGCTCTGGGTAAGCGGATATTCAAAAAGCATAATTTGATTTTATTTGGCACTTTAACAAACATTTTAGTCATTACCAATTAATGCTGTCCTCTGCTTATTTTTCATGCCAAATCGCCATACTCTCACATTCTATAGATGTTACTTGAAATTAAATCTAAATTAATGATTCTATATATTTTTTTTAAAGATTTTATTTCTTTGACAGAGAGAAACACAGCCAGAGAGGGAGCCCAAGCAGGGGAGCGACAGAGGGAGAAGCAGGCTTCCCATGGAGCAGGGAGCCCAGTGTGGGACTCGATCCCAGGTCTCCGGGATCATGACCTGAGCCAGAAGCAGTCGCTTAACCAACTGAGCCACCCAGGCGCCCCTATTGTATAAACTTTTTTTATATATTCTTCTGTCTATAACTGATGCATTTCCAATAGAGTTTCAAAATGTATAAGTAATATATTACTAAGATAGAACATTCATATTAGCTCTGACTTTTTCTCCTTTGTGAAATTTTATATTTAATCCTAAATTTTGCCATCCTTCTAGATTTTAATATGATAAGTAATTTAGGTAATTAATTAAGTAAAATATTTTTCCAGACAAAGGCGTTTTACCAGATTACCAACTTGCACATAATTTTGGTTGTTGGTGGTTTTTTTTTTATTTTCATAGACACATTTTTCACAGAATTATCTAGGTGATGAAATAAAATGTTCTCAAGTGAAAATAGCAGACTCCAGCTTGAAGAAACTCTGCATGCAATCTCTACATGTAAAAAGAACATATCATCAATTTCTGGTTGAGCAAAAAATATTCAATATTTTCCTATCTTTTCATATGAGTCACAACATCACTGGAAGATTCTCTAAATATATGTTAATTTGGGTACCTAATAGCTGAACTCAAACAATCCCATTAAGATATATCATAATCTCTTGTTATGATCCTAAAACTAATTGCTTGATATAATTTAAATATGTGTGAGTGTAATTAAGATGCCTACATTTAACAAATATATGTTAAAGTAATGACTATAGAAACAAATTATTTAGATGAAAAAGCAGATTTATAAATTGTCTTTTCATTTTACATCTTGTTAAACATTTTATTCATCTCTTCCTATGCTACAGGTTTCATATTATATATATATATGAACATCTATAACCACTGACTGGAAAACCACATTGTTTGTGACTTTATGGTTATGATGTTCATTAGCATCCTCTTGTGGAGGGTAACTAGTCAGTTGAATGTCAGACCTTACCAATTATCAGCCCTAATAATAAGTATAATGACATATCAGGCCATAGCCTTTTCATCACAAGTGACACAATGATTTGAATTGCTCCAAGGTACAGCTTACTTTTTCAAATGTTCTGTATAGTTTTTTAAAGAAGTTGCCAGTGTAAATCCCTGCCATGTTTCCTTTGGCAACAGACCAAGAAACAACTTTAAATGCTTAAACACTGAGAGATGTTGACAGGGTCACTTCAAAGAAGCTCAAGGGATTAAAAAAAAAAAAAAGGATATGGTAACTCTTCTCCTAGGTTCTGAAGACATGTTAAAAATAAAACATACTGGCCTATTTTGTAATACTTATTTTGTAGATAGAACACAACAATGTAAAGTAAGTAGAATCTAAATAACTTCACATTGATCCTTGCATGAAGTAGAGTAGGTTGGGATATTATTTTACAGGAATTTTATAAGACTGTCTTTTTTTTTTTTTTTTTTGAGAGATAGAGAGAGTGAGTGACATAGAGCATGAGAGGGGAGAAGGTCAGAAGGAGAAACAGACTCCCCGCAGAGCTGGGAGCCTGATGTGGGACTCAATCCCTGGACTCCAGGATCATGACCTGAGCTGAAGGCAATAGCTTAATCAACTGAGCCACCCAGGTGCCCGATAAGACTGTCTTAATAGGAAAACCAACTTATAAGGAAATGTTTTCTAAATTCATCCTTCACACCTTCTAAAATTATTCAATGGGTACTTCACAAAATCACAGACATTGTTTAGATTCTGGAAATATGACCCTAGAACCATATATCCTACTCTCCTGGAACTTATAGAACTAGTAGAGAGACATATTTAAAAAGTAAATGTCAAACCAAAAATTTAATTACAAACAGGTTAAATGAGATGAGTTGTGAAGGTTTTCTGGGACATGAAATTAGATTGAGACTACAAACAATGATGAGCCAGAGCAATGTGAGTGTGTGTGTTTGTGTGTGTATGTGTGTGTGTCTGTGTGTGTCTGTGTTTGTGTGGAATGTGGATGTCATATCTCAGGCAGGAAAAAAACTGTCTATTCAAGCCTGAAGTAGCAAATTTTTGGCACTTGTGAACAACTGAATTTAGGCCAACAAGAACACTGAATGACATGAATAAGAGAGGCAGGATATTACTGTTTTTTCAGAAAGTAGCCAATTATCTTTTAAAAATATTTTAAAATAATAAAAATCTATTTTTAAATTTACCCACATATTTACCATTTTCAGTGCTTTATTTTCTTGTATAGATCAGATTTCTATCTGAAATTATTTTCCTTCTTCCTGAGGATTTCTTTTAATAATAGCTCATAAGCTGGAAGAAAAAAAAGTGGAAATCTAGGACTGTCGGATCTACACATTATACCTGAGAGTTATAATATTATTTAAAGAAAGGCAGCAATAAGTGAAAGATGTATACTATAAAATCTAAGGCAATTATAAATTTATAACACACATATAGGTGTAGTTAATAATAAACAAGGAAATGCAACAGAATAATAAAAATAAATTACCTAATTTAAAATAAGACATAATAAGAAAATCAAAACAATCAAAGTAATTGAAATAAGCAGACAATAAGGGAGGGTATTAGTCTTGTCGATAATTTGAATTTCATTCTAAGTAAGATAGGTTCTGAATATTTTTCAGTGAAGAGGTAATAAAAAATATGATTTATTGTACCAAAAATAACATAGAAATAAAGAGGGGAAAAAAGAAAGGAAAAAAGCACTGGTGGCTGCATGAAAAAATATAAAGATTTGGTGGTTGCCCAGAGACTAGATTATTAGAGGAGGCAATTTGAATTTGGGAGCTCTGTTAGGTTCAGGATGCTATTGTAATAAATAGACTAGGGTAAAATATCTCCACTAACAACTCAGCTAACATAATAAATGTAACAGGCTCTTCCTGTGTCTGCACATTTTCTATCAAAATTAGAGAATAATTTGATTCAGAATTTTCTCAAACTAGTAGAGCTGCTGCAGGGCATATGCAAACTCTCTCCTACAGATTTGAGCTAAGAACATTTACCTTCCTCACAAATTGCAATACAAATCCCTTCCAAATATGTTAGGTATCTGAGCCTGAACACTTTCTCCCCTCTGTTACAGAAATCAACTACTTTAGTACATTTTACTTTAGTGCATTTAGTAATATTTTCATTTTAATTAATGGAGAATAACATGGAAAATATAAGTAAGCCATTATCTCAGGGTGACTTTCAGCATACAGTACATTACAAATTTAAATCTGATCATAGTTTTAGACCTCCTTTTCAAGCCATGGTGCAGTCATAAGGACTGAGCTTAATCTCCTGCCTTAAATACAACAACAAATGGACACACATAGGAAAAAATAGATTCAGACATTGTGTAATAGGCAACACAAGTCTACAAGTGAGAAAGAATAAAAACAAACAAGGTAAGCCACCATAGTTTCCAGTGTTACTGCTGAGAGCATTCCAGGCCACAGAACTGGGAGGGTAATCCAAATAGACCCAAAAGTCTCAAACTGAAGAGGTGGAAGTGAACTCTTCAGGAAGCCAGGCCTTCAGAGTTTATGGAACAGATCTCTGTCAGCTGTGAGAAGAGACGGGAGAGTTGCACAGAGGAGCAAGCTCGGGAGATCTACAGAGTATCCCCTTATAGACTTCAGGTGAGTATGAAAAGCACATTTCTGTGAATATGCATGCTTAAGACAGGACAAGTAGTGCTCAGAGGATACAAAGCTACCAGAGCTCACAGGGATGGGAAGAGTCTGTGCTCCCCCTTCAAGGGAAGAAAAAACTTGTAACAAATACATGGGACATGAGATAAAGTATTAAGAAAGCTATGGCCTCATTCACAGTCAAAAATGTAACCCCAGGGGTGCCTGGGTGGCTCAGTTGGTTAAGCGACTGCCTTGAGCTCAGGTCATGATCCAGGAGACCCGGGATTGAGCCCCACCCCACATCAGGCTCCCTGCTTGGCAGGAAGCCTGAAGCCTGCTTCTCCCTCTCTCACTCCCCCTGCTTGTGTTCCCTCTCAGGCTGTGTTTCTCTCTGTCAAATAAATAAAATCTTAAAAAAAAAAAAAAATGTAACTCCAAACTAAAGTTCGCTCTTGCCCTCCCTCCCTATGCCATGAATAAAAAAGTAAGCCTTGAAAGGATTATATTCTTCCCAAATAATTAACCTGTATTCCAAAAACAAAGGTCAAGTGTACTTTAAAAATATGTAAATATCCAGCATTCAAAACTGTAAATTTTCAAATGTATTTGACTTTTTAAATGTCGATTTTCACTTGAAATATGATCATCAATATCCAATATTGTCTGTATTCATATATTAAATACCCCTTCCCATACATACTATTGTATGTTCTCATTTTTCCTTAATTTATCAGTAAAATTCACACACTGTCTCAACTGAACAGACATACCATTTCCCTCTAAAGTGAAACTTCTTTATTTTTTCCTTTGTTTTGTTTGCAGACTTTCTAAAATTTATTAAATTCTCCTCTAAAATCTCCTAGATATAGGTTCTGCTTCCAAGATAAGCTCCTTCTAGACCAAGCCTTCTGTAGATAACCGCTATAAACTCTGACAAAATCACAAAACAACAACAAAAGCTATGATCACCTTGAGGCACTAGAAATTGTACAAAAAGTAGGCAGTTTGTAAAAATGAGAAGGTTAGAACTATGATAAAAAAATCATTATTATATAGATGCTAGAAAGTAAGCAGGGACCCTGGAAATATGAGTCAAGGACGTATAAACCCTACCCAAATTTCTGGCTCTGTCTGAGCCGTGTAGATGCAAGACAGTTAAAAACCAAAACAAAACAAAACTGAGGTTGAATATGTCACTCAAAAGAGAATATGCAGTATGTGTCTTATAAGTTGTCTGCTTTTAAACAAAATTGGTAGCACTCTTCTGAGGAATATAATAGTATCTACTCTGTAATATTCATGGTCCTAGGGTCCAGGGATTAAGGTCCATATCCAGCTCCTTTGATCAGTGGGGAGCCTACTTGTCACTCTCCCTCTGCCTGCTTCTCCCTCTGCCTGCTTCTCCCTCTGCTTGTGCTCTTTCCCTCACTCTGTCAATAAATAAATAAAATATATTTTTTAAAAAAGGCAAAAGTGCACAGCATATACAGCATATTAAGAATCAGAAATAGGAATTCTGGGCACCTGGGTGGCTCAGTGGGTTAAGCCTCTGCCTTCATCTCAGGTCATCATCTCGGGGTCCTGGGACTGAGGCCCGCATGGGGCTCTCTGCTCAGCAGGGAGCCTGCTTCCTCCTCTCTCTCTGCCTGCCTCTCTGCCTACTTGTGATCTCTCTCTTTGTCAAATAAATAAATAAAATCTTAAAAAAAAAAAAAGAAATAGGAATTTTCACAAGAAAAGCTGAGCAATGAAGTAAAAACCTAAGATGACCCAGATGTTGATATTAACAGAATAAGACTTTATAGCAACTATTATAGCCATGTTCAAATGAGGTAAAGGAAAATAAAATAAAGATAAGAAATCTCAGTATATAGAAAGAAGTTATTAACACCAAAATGCAAAAATCTAGGACTAAAACTTGCAAATCTCTGAAATTTCCTTCCTGTAACTTAATGAGGGACTGTGAAAGCAAATATTGAATCAGCTTGTTTTTATATCAATAGGTTGCTTATACCACAAGATATATTAAAAAAAACTAAATATAAAGTTTAAGCAATCCTTAAATTAACATAGAAAATACATAATCAAGTATGTGTTATAGAAGAAAATACATAATCAAGTATGTGTTATAGAAGTTCCTTAGCAAGCTAGAAGAATTTTCATTTTAAATATTTCATTTTCTGAAATAGTTCCGTTATTTGGCAGTAAGAAGTAATGAATCTCTCTGTATTACAGTATTTACTGAATGCCAAATGATCTCTTGTTTAGGTATAAGGAATAAATGTTTTCAGTCTCTCCAGAAGTAATTTATATTGTAATATTTATATGGAAATCACTAAATTAATGATGAAAGAGTAAGTGAGTGACTGTATATTTCTGTCTGACACTGAGGAGTGTAAAGTACAGAAATAAGATCTATGATTTATCTTGTAGTCTAGAATATTGAAAAAATTAATCACATTTAAAAAAAAATTAATCACATTTTAAAATTGATAAAAGGAATATATAAGCGTGAAACTGAAAACATAGAAACATTTTAATTGATTTTTCTGTCACTCTACGGGAAACAAAAATTATATAAATGAGGGGTGCTGGGTTCTTCAGTGAGTTAAGTAGCTGCCTTTGGCTCAGGTTAATGATCCTGGGGTGCTGGGATTGAGCTCCATGTCTGGCTTCTAGTTCAGCTGGGAGTCTTCTTCACCCTCTCCCTCTGTCCTTCCCCCACTGTGTTCTTTCTTTCTATCTATCTATCTATCTATCTATCTATCTATCTATCATCTATCTATCTATCTATCTATCTTCTATCGTCTCTCAAATAAATAAAATCTTAAAAAGAAGAAATTATATAAATGAAATAACTAGTTAAGTATGTTATTAAACAAAGCAAAAAGGAGATTCATAGTGGCATAAAGCTGTAATGTCCAGTATGCTAATGCTATTATAAAATGTCAAAATACGGTGCTTTAAAGGGCTGGATAAAATATCTTAAAATCAGCTCCTAGCTACGCTGTAAGAAAAGGTTTGTAAACTTGGGCATAGAATGATGTTAAACTACTGGCATTAATAAAAATAGTCCCATTTTCAAAAATTCATATACAAGGACATTGATCATACTAATCCCTCTACTAACAATATTGAAAATGATTGAAATTGCTTTTTTTTTAAAGATTTTATTTATTTTTTCTGACAGAGAGAAACAGCTAAAGAGAGAACACAAGCAGGGGGAGTGAGAGAGGGAGAATCAGACTTCCCCCTGAGCAGGAAGCCTGATGCAGGGTTCGATCCCAGGACTCCAGGATCACGACCTGAGCTGAAGGCAGATGCTTAACAACTAAGCCACCCAGGCACTCCTAGGTGGTTTGAAATTACTTTTTAAATTACAAGAAAATGTCAAAATTCAGTAAAATATATGTGTTATACACTTTCTGTTTATGTGCTTGACACTTTCTGCTAAACTGGGGAGCGTTATTTTCCAAAAAGCTCAATAATTTGTTAAAAATTGCACTAAATACAAACCTAGCTAATTTTTTGCTTTGGTTAGTTAAACTGCAATAGCTAATGAAATGCTAATCCAAAGCTTTCATCAGACCAATTTCTCCGTAACTCCCTGATTTGAAAAATTGGCACAGTAATGTCTCACCATAGGGAAAATTATATAATCAAGATTAAAGAACAGTTATTTAACTATTCAATTTTGGACTTAATATCTTTATATGACTCTTTTTTTAACTCATAGAAACATTTATTTGCTGAAAAGTTATTCAGCGACTATATGTTGAACATTATTCTTGAGGTAGAGCACAAAAATAGTCTTTGGCCTCAAGTACCATACACTGTTATAAGAAAACATAAAGAGAAAACACGTTTTGCAAAATATATATGTCGTCAGATGGTAACACATTTTCTGGAAGAAAATAAATCTTGGAAGGAAATAATTTATTTGTTGGAATGTGTATTTAGGCACAACCTGGTGTGCCTTCTTAGACATCATTCTGTTTTCTTTTTCTTAATCAATAACTCACCTGCTTCAGATAGCCCCCTCCACTTTTGAGCTTGGCTAAAACACCCTATCATGAGATAAAGTATCTGGAATTCTGAGCAGCCACTCGGAGGTCAGAGATGATAGGCAAAATCATGGTTGAGACAGTTGTCCTTGGGGTAAAAAGTGGCCAACTTTGAAGATAATCCTTTCTCTTTAAATATTGATTTCTTGCTCACAACCTTCATGAAAAAGCTGATGTCTTGTGAATACACTTTAGGGCAACTTGTTGACTCTTAACTCCCTGCAGTGAATGTGGTAAAGAACAATATCTCATTGCTTTTTTTTCCTTTCTCCTTCATTACCCATTATTTCTCACTCAAACTCCTGGAGGCATAGAACTCCCAAATAAAGTGTTGGCACGTTAATCATTGCTGTAGGCTCTGCTTTGCAGAAACTGCTGCTCCAAACATGAATAGGAAAGAGCACCACCTAGGAACTTGCTACAATGCAGAATCTCTGGCTTCACCATATGACTACTAAAATAGAATCTGCAGTGTTATGTGATCTTCAGCTAATAAGTACACACAAATTCTTGAAACATAACACCGCTCTATATAACTTTGTGGCACTAGGCTGCAACAGTATAAGCACAGGTAAGAAGAATAATTATTTGGAAATGTTAATTTTACATTACCATGAAATTTCTGCCATGTTTTATGAATATATCATTCTACAAATATCTGAAAATTTTAAGAAGTTGGTCCTTCAATGTAGGTGAAGAATTCACTTTTAGAAGACCCATGATAACAATTTCAACATTAAATAAGGTGTTTAAAGAAAAACACAGTGACTCACAATATATATCCAGAGACTTAGGCCTGCTCAAATATTTATAAAACTTCAGTGTGCAACAGTAAAGACAAATCCATCTATTGATTCTAAAAATCTTCACTTCCCACAATGTCTCATGGGCCTAGACAGAAAAATCAGGAAACAGGGATCATATATTAGAATGCAGAGAGAAGGATGCCTGGGTAGCTCACTCGGTTAAGTGACCAGCTCTGGATTTCGGATCAGGTCATGATCTCAGGGTCATGAGATAAGCCCTGAGTAGGGCTCTATGCCTAGCAGGGAGCTCGTTAGAGATCCTCTCTTTTCCTCTCCGTCTGCTCCTCCCCTAGCTTGTGATCTCTTTCTCTTTCTAAAATAAATATAAAATTTTTTTAAAAATAAATTTTAAAAAATGCAGAGAACAATGCCTTAAAAGAATTTTAGACAATTTTTTGAATTAAAGATATATTGACTTGATACCATTCCACAACATATACATACACCAAGACTTTTTGTTGCACATATAAATGTATATAATGCTATATTCAACTATAGTTCAATAAAACTGGAAAAAAATAAAATGAGATAAAATTAAGGACAATATCTAAAGAATTTCAGGTTAATATCCTAAGTCTATCACTTATTAGGTAAACGTCATTAGACCATTTACTTAATCTCTTCAAGTATATTTCTTCAGTTGTAAAATGAGCACAACATGATTTTCATCTTAAGGATCTTGAAAAAACTTGAAGAAACGGTATTTGACACAGCTGTTTTTTTTTAAATATTTTATTTATTTATTTGACAGAAAGAAACACAGCTAGAGTGGGAACAGAAGCAGGGGGAGTGAGAAAGGGAGAGGCCGGCTTCCTGAGCAGGAAGCCCTATGTGGGGCTCAATCCTGGGTCTCCAGGATCATGACTTAAGCCAAAAGCAGTCATTAACCAACTGAGCTACCCAGGTGTCCCGAGCTGATGTTTAATAAACCTTGAAAAATCATAAAAAGAGGATAAGAAAGACAAAATTAGATATATTTATATCTAATAAATTGAAAGTATAATTGAAGTAAATAAGAGTTTGGAATGGGAGCAACTTTTTAAAATCCTTTTAAAGGGATTAAAAGGAAGCATGTTTCAAGAGTCCCATAAATTTCTCTTACTATATTTTTCCAAGTTTTCTTATATTTTTCTAATAAAATTCCGCACATTATTTTATTTGTCCTTATTATATCATGTCATTTCCATGGACTGTTGGAAGAGTCATTGGAATGGGAGTTCTGACCTCAGGACTCTAGTCTTGACACTTACACATGATCAAAGAACTTGACTTCCCCGTAAGTGTTTCTTTGACTCTAAAATGAGGGATTTATAATGGGTTATCTTTAGGACTCCACCAGCTCGTGATGAATGTATTATATGATTTGAGAAGTAGTTACTATCTTGGCAAAAAAACAATCGAGGATTTTGTGAAGATCAGTTTTCTGAACATCACATATTTAAGCAGAGAACTCTCTCTACATAAGTTAATCTGGTTGTCTAAAAGCAGTGTACTACTTACAGCTACAGAGTGCCCAACTCAAAGATTTACAAAATATTTCTTCTGATATTGTGGTCCTTATAGAGCCATAATAACAAAAAAAAAAAAAAGGAAAATAGATTTCACTCAGTTCATTCCACTGAGGTCAACTCATTCAGTAAGTTATATTTGGAGCACTAAATAGGATTACAACTGTCTGATAAGTAGAACGATTAGGAGTTGGTAACATTCTATCATTGTTTATTCTTTTTATAGGAGTACATATCTGATAAAGCATGTTTTTAATATGCATGCATAACAAACCTCTATTTATTCAGAATATTCACAGTATAGAAAATTGAATACAATGGCATTTTCTGACTAATGATGAAGCTATGTATATCATCCATGTCTAATTAATTTCAAAAAAAAAAAACAGAGACAACACAATGTAGTTTGCCTTAAGATATACCTAAAGGTTAAAGGGGTGCCCAGGTGGCTCAATCAGTTAGGTGTCTGCCTTTCAGTTCAGGTCATGATCTCAGGGTCTGGGGATTGAGCCCACATAGGATTCCCTGCTCAGCAGGGAGTCTGGTTCTCCTACTCTCTCTGCCTCTATCTCCAATCATGCTTGCTCTCTCACTCTCTCTTTCAAATAAATTAATACATCTAAAAATATATCTACTTAAAATCTGGGGGTGCCAGGGTGGCACCTACAACTGGCTTTGTGCTCAGTGGAGAATCTGCCTAGGATTCTCTCTCTCTCTCTCTCTCTCTCTCTCTCCCTGTGCCCTTCCCTGCCCATACATTCTCTCATTCCCTCTCTCTCATAAATAAATAGGTGATAGATAGATAGATAGATAGATAGATAGATAGATAGATAGATAGATGATAGATAGATAGATGATAGATAGATGATAGATAGATAGATAGATAGATAGATGATAGATAGATAGATAGAGAGATAGATAGAGAGATAGATAGATAGATGATAGATAAAATATTTTAAGATATACTTAAAATCTATAAGTAAAGTGTATACACTTTTAGATGTGTAAGAAGGCATCTTAAATCCCTCTCAGGGTGCCTGGGTGGCTATGTCACTTAAGCATCTGACTTTGGCTCAGGTTGTCATCTCAGGGTCCTGAGCTAGAGCCCTGCATCATGCTCTCTGTTCAGCAGGAGAATAGCTTCTCCCTCCTCCTCTGTCCCTCCCCCTCCTCCTTCTCTCTCTCATTCCCTCTCTGTCAAGCAAATAAATAAAATATTTGGGGAAAAAAAATAAATCCTTCTCATGCCTTAGCATAACTAACCTGTCTATCAATTATCAATGAGTGTTACCATGGGAGGAAAAAATCTGACTAAAGGGAATATATTGCTATTTAAATAACAGAAAAAATATGTTTAGCAGAATATCACTGAATTCTAGTTAGTGGCCAGCCATGTGGCTAATTTCCTAAAAACCAGGAGGTCTCAGTATAACAGATGATAGTCATTAATGTGCTTACTGTTTTAATGGTTCATATCCCTCTATGTTTGCATCGATGGTAGTTTTCCAGTAATCTGCTATTCAAAATCCCTCCCTCTCTTTCTTCTTATACCTTTTAGGCTAAGAAAGTCAATCTATGCATTAAAATATGTTTGTAAAAGCTATAAGACAAAATGAGATGCCGCATTAGTAATTAGTTTTGATTATAAATAGTAAAGAGTAAATGGCAGAAATCTGCTTAGTTTCCTATAATGCCAAGTCTTGTTATTAAACACCACTCTTGTTATTAAAGTTATTTGAAGCTTTGTTTCTCTCAAGTTTGTCTTCAATACACACATACCTCTTTTTATTGCACTTCACTTTATTGTACTTCACAGTTACTGTGTTCATCTTGTTTTGTTTTGTTTTGTTTACAAATTGAAAGTTTGTGGCTACCCTGCAGCAAAAAGTCTATTGGCACCATTTCCCTAAAAGTATTTGTTGACTGTGTCTCTGTGTCACATTTTGGTAATTCTTGCACTGTTTCATGCCTCTGAATTTGATGACTTTGAGGGTTTCAGAACTTCATTGGAGAAAATAACTGCAGATGTAGAAATAAAAAGAGAAGTAGAATGAGAAGTAAAGCCTGAAGACTGGACTGACTTGCTGCAATCTCATGATCAAACTTGAGTGGATGAGGAGCTGCTTCTTAAGGAGGAGCAAAGAGAGTGGTTTCTTGAGATGGAAACTACTTCTAATAAAGATGCTGTGAAGATGGTTGCAATGATAACAAATGATTTAAAATATTACCTAAGCTTAGTTGATAAAGCAGGAGCAGGTTGTGAGAGGGTTGACTCTAAATTTGGAAGAAGTTCTGCTGTGACTATAATGCTATCAGGCAGCATTATATGCAACTAAAAGTTTATTAAAGGAAGATTCAATAGGTGTACCAATAGGTGTTACTTATTTTAAGAAATTGCTACAGGGTCAGCTGGGTGGTTCAGTTGATTAACTGTCTGCTCTTCATTTTCACTCAGGTCATGATCTCTGGTTTGTGAGACTGAGCCCAGCATCAGTCTCTGCGCTAGACATGCAATCTACTTAAAATTTGTCCCTTCTCCCTCTGTCCCTCCCCTCCTCCCTCTAGGGGAAAAAAAAAAAAAAAAGGAAAGGAAAGGAAAGGAAAGGAAAGGAAAGGAAAGGAAAGGAAAGGAAAGGAAAGGAAAGGAAAGGAAAGGAAATTACTACAGAAATCCCAACCTTTAAAAACCAGCTTCCTAATCAGTCAGCAGCCATCAGCATGGAGGCAAGAGCCTTCACCAACAAAAATACTACAACTCACTAAAAGCTCAAATGATAGCATATTTTAACAATAAAACATTTTTCAATTAAGGTATGTGAATTGCTTTTTAGACATAATACTATTGTACACTTAATAGATCACAGTATAGTGTAAACATATGCACTGGGAACTAAAAAAAATCATTTTACTAACTTCATGGCAATATTTGCTTTATTGCAGTGGCCTAGAAATGACAATTCCTTAAGACATAAAATAAAGGAGAAGAAACAAACTGTTTAATAGCACTGAAAACATAAAAGTATGAAAAAAAAGTATGAAGAAAAAAAGTATGAAACTATACTAAGTGTTTTTGTTGTTCGAGCACAACGTCCTTAATAAAATAACATATATAAGCTCTCGTCAACTTGCATTATAAGATTTATTATACAGGGACACCGGGTGGCTCAGTTGGTTAAGCGTCTGCCTTCAGATCAGGTCACGATCCCAGGGCCATGGGACTGAGTGCCACATTGGGCTCCTCACTGAGCAAGGAGGCTGCTTCTCCCTCTCAATCTGCTGCTCCCCCTGCTTGTGTTCTCTCTCTCTCAAAACAAATAAATAAAATAAATAAATAAAATCTTTTAAAAATATATTCATTAAAAATATAAAATAAATTATTATTAAAAAATTAAAAGGAAAAGAAACTTTTGTATTTAACTTGAAGAAAACAATTTTCCTTTCATTTTTCATGTTAATAAAATCCACATATCTCCCCCCAAAATCTATTCATTATATAGCCCCAAATTTCAGATTGATGGTGTCATATATTACAAATTATTTTAATTTTGGAAGTATAAGATAATGTAACTTTTAGGGAAAAAAATGTAGGGTGACTGATGGAGCATTATCCTATAAGGTAGGTTCATTGACCTAAAATTTTAAGGCACTTATTTCATCATATAAAATTAAAAATTGAAGGTAAATTGGATATTTGCATTCTTTTTTTTCTGGGTCTCTTATTTAGATTAAAAAAGGAAAAGAGAATTTCTTGAAAATAAATATTTATATATCTATATATGAATATAAATATCACAACATATATGGTATAATGTATATTTAAATATAAACATATGTGTATGCATACATTTGTGTGTGTATATATGTATGTCTGTATGCCTGATATTCAAGAGATAGTGCATTATAGTGTAGAGTGTTGAAGAATTGGTGACTATAGCATGATCAGGAAGAGCTTTGTCAAAAAGTTAAGAGCATTGTCAAGAAAGTGAAAAAGAAAATGCAATTCTAGAAAACTTGGTGGCTTATAACTGCTACCAAAATGAAATAGCATGGAATTAGGGAAATGTTAAACATAAAGTAAAATGGTAATGGTGAGACAAAAATAAATCTTTATGTGCAATTTAAGTGAAATAAACTCAAGAAAAAATATTGGCTTTTGTCAAAATATAAAGTCATTATGTAAAGTAAGAGAAAAAATCAAATATAACAAGTAAAGAATAGTGATTAGCAAAAGGTAAAAGAAATAAGAATTTTGAAGTATTAAAAATAGATAAATCATGCTTTAGAGTAAACAAATTCTATGACACAAAGCACATAGTTGCTTATTAAGAAGTATTGCACCTGAACTTAATAAAAGAACATCAAGTGATCAAAAATATCATTAGCAAAAATGGTGAAGTAGGTTTCTCCAAGTGCCTATTCCACAGAAGCATCAAAAGTCAAGCAAAAAAAAAAAAAAAAAAAAAAAAAAAAAAAAAAAAAAAAAAAAAAAAAAAAAAAAAAAAAAAAAAAAAAAAAAAAAAAAAAAAAAAAAAAAAAAAAAAAAAAAAAAGTCAAGCAAAACAGAACAGAATTTATTCACACAGACTTGTGTTTGTTCTAACTTGGGGGACTGTCCAAAAAGTTGACACAAGGTGCCCCTCTTCTTGCATCTAACTTGGAATTCATCATGGAAGGAAAGTGGTAGATATTTCTTAGAAATCATTGTAAGGTAAGCAAACACCCCATAACTCTTTAGGGGAAAAGAATAAAATTTAAGCAAACAACAGCTTGAGAGGAAAGGCTTGGCAGCGGCTTTCTCATGGATACTCAAAAAGTGCCCTTGAGTACTGTAAAATTTTAAAAATGTACTCACACATCCAAGGCAGAATGCATGTTTTGTGGCGATCTGAGAAGACCCTGTTTTCACCTTTGTCTCTAGGCTAAGACAGAGTTAGAAATGGCTGGACAGTGTTGAATGCATAGAGAGTTAATGTACAAATTTTGTTTTTCTTTATTTATTTCTCTCTCTCTCCCTCTCTTCCTTCCTTTCTTCATCCCTTTCTTCTTCCTTCCCTCCTTTCTTCCTCTTTTTCCCTCCCTTTATTCCTTCCTTCCTTCCTTCCTTCCTTCCTTCCTTCCTTCCTTCCTTCCTTCCTTCCTATCTTTCTCCCTCCTATGTTAAAAAAGAATAAAGATTTCAAATTAGTAATAACTTTACAACTCTAAGAAATAGAAAAAGAGCAAATAAAACCAAAAAGACACAGAATGGAAGAAACAGTGATGGTTATATTGGAGGTAAACAAAGATATAACAGAGAAAGAATTGAGTCAATCAAATAAATCAAATCAATGACCTTTTGTACCCACCAACCTTACTCCTAATTTTTTCCTTAAACTCTTCTTTCTAGCTTGCCTCTTAACTCAGGCAAAGCATTGCTTGATGGAAACCAAAGACACCCTCAAGGAATACCAACCACTTAGACAAAGAATTCCAGCTAGCCCAGACCATGTAGACCAGTTTGAACTCAACCACTCATTCATGCCTGAGTAGATAGACCCATGGAGTGAGGAAGGGACCCACAGAGTAACTGACAATTACCTATGCTTTATTTTAATACTAAAATATTCACCCAAGGAGAAGCACAAGCCTCATTTATATAACATACAATATATGTATAAGCATGTTTCCTTAAGGCATATGTGCCATCCTATGCCTTCATCTAAATACAGTGAGAAGGCTCCCCTATCTAGTCATCCTACTCTAAGCGAAAGAAAACCATCCATCCTTGCTTGAGGAGTCATGACTTTGGAAGTTATTCCCCTTGGAAGTTATTTCCTTTGATGTCTTTATTTGCTGCAAAGAAAGTTTACTTTGCAACAACCCTACTTGGTCTAATTTCTACTGTGACTTGCCAAGGAGCAAACTCACATTAGTTCATACAAAATGCCACTGAATTTTTCACTTCAAAATGGTTAATTTGAGGTGGGTGAAATGAGTGAAGGGAGTCAAAAAGTAAACTTCCAGCTATAAAATAAATAAATCATGGGGATATAATCTACAGCATGGTGACTATGGTTAATAATACTGTATTGTTGGGGAACCTGGATGGCTCAGTCATTAAGCTGTCTGCCTTTGGCTAAGATCTTGATCCCTGAGTACCAGGATTGAGCCCCGCATCAATCCCATGGAGCCCGGCATCGAGCCCCACATTGAGTCCCGCATCTCAGGCTCTCTGCTTGGCTTCTCCCTCTCTCACTACCCCTGCTTGTGTTCCTTCTCTCACTGTGTTTCTCTCTGTCAAATAAAAAAATAAAATATTTAAAACTAAACAAAGACAAAAACACATACTTTGCATGTTATACTTACCACATGCTGTATTCTTACAATAAAGTAAGCTAAAAAAATAAAATGTTATTGAAAAAATCATGAGGAAAAGAAAATATATTTATAGTACTGTACTGTATTTATTGAAAAAAATCTGCATGTAAGTGACGTGTGCAGTTCAAACCCATGTTGCTCAAAGGTTGATTGTATATACAAATATCAAATCATTATGTTATACAGCTTAAACTAAATTAATGTTGTCTGTCAATTATACCCTAATAAAAAAATTAAATGGCTAATATTATATTCAGTAAATTTATTCTCAATAAAAATATTAAAACTATACCGTAATTACTTTTGGAGATACTTAAGAGTAATTGCTATAAACAAAATAGCAGTGGATGGTCAACAGACACATGGAAAGAATTTCAAAATTACTAATCATCAGGGATGCAAATCAAAACCAAAGTGAGATGTCACCTCACCTGCCAGATAGGCTATTAGCAAAAAAGACAAAAAATAACAAGTGTTGGCAAGGATGTGGAGAAAATGAAACTCTTTACACTGTTGGTGGGAATGTAAATTGGTATAGCCACTATGGAAACTGGTAGAGAGTTTCCTCAATAAGTTAAAATTTGAAATACCATATAATCCCCCAATTCTCCTTCTAGGTATTTATCTGAAGGAAATAAAAACATCAATTTGAAGACATCTAATTGAAGACATTCTTTAATTGCAGCATTATTTGCAATAGTCAAGATACAGAAACAATCTAAGTGTCCATGAACAGATAAGAACATGAGATACACACACACACACACACATACACACACACACACACACACACACACACACACAGTATTACAGGAAACATTGCCTTTTGTGACAACATGGAATGACTTAGTATTATCCCAAGTGGAATGAGTAACAGAAAAATATAACTGCATGATTTTACTTATATATGGAATCTAAAAAAATAAGGGAACAAACAAAACAAAACAGAAGCAGACTCATAGATGCAAGAAATGAACTATGGGTTACCAGAGGGGTGGCGTTGGGGTCTGGAAGAAGAGGTGAAGGGAAGAAGTACAAACATCTAGGTATAAAATAAGTAAGTCATGAGATGTGATTAATAGGGAAGGTAGTCAATAATATTATGGTGACAAATGGTATGGTGACAATGGTAACTAGACTTACCATGGGGGCTATTTCATAATATATAAAATATTGAATGACTACTATGCATACTTGAAACTAATAAGATATTGTGTATTTCTAAAAATAGCATTGGAAAGACACTCTAACACTTCTCTTAATTTTTGACAGATTGTATAGACAAAACACATTAGACTAATTACTTTATTTGATCAAAAATGATTAATATACTCTTTACTTTAAAAATTAGGAAAAGAAGGGTGCCTAGCTGGCATGGGATTCCTATCAAAGGGTTATGAGTTTGAATCCCACATTGAGTGTACAGATTACTTAAATAAATAAAACTTCTTTAACAATGGGGAAATGATGGGGCACCTAGATGGCACAGTTGTTAAGCATTTGCCTGTAGCTCATGTCATGGTCCTGGAGACCCAGGATCAAGCCCTGCCTCGGGCTCCCTGCTTGGCAGGAAGCCTGCTTCTCCCTCTCCCACTCCCCTTGCTTGTGTTCCCTCTCTAGCTGTGTTTCTCTAAAATAAATAAAATCTTTAAAAATAAAAAATAAATTAAAATTGGGAAATAAGTTTCTTATTCAAGGTTTCACTAAAGCTTAGATAGATTAGATAGATGGATAGATTAGATAAATGATAGATGATAGATAGATAGATGATGATGATGATGATAGATAGATAGATAGATAGATAGATGATATATAGTAGAGTTATAGATGCACAGTTTTCAATAAATTCTTCATAATTGTTTGATTAACTAGTAAAACAGTTATCAAAAATTTTAAAAATGGTAAACACTCATATCCTCTAGGGTCAAAGAGAAAATAAAAACTTGAGTTGAAGAATAGTTAAGAAAAAAAATAATGAAAATATTTATGTGTTAGTAGATGTTCATGTTTTGAGCTCCTATGATAAGGCCATCACTATTCTAATTTTTACTTCTTGCCAGAAATATCACATTTAAAACTCATGGCAACCTATTAGGTGGATAATTGTAAAAATTAAAAGATATGTATATAAAAGTGAGAACATGCTCTGACATATATTATGGGAAAAATAAATGGTTGTTGGTTTTTAGTATCAATGCTATTAAGGAACCTCATTATTGGAAAGTGTATTGGAACTTGAGCTATCTCCAAATAACTATACTGAGCACAGTCATGTTTATAGTTTTGGATAAATTTATATAGTAAAAATGTACAGAATGAGAAGAAACCAAAAGAGGATCAACAACTTAAATAATGGGCAGAGGAGGAACCTGAGAGGTAGACTCAGAAGTAAGAACCAGAGCAGAAGAAAATCACACTATCTTATGTCTGCAATAGTAAATACAAATCATACATCATGAATATGGAACCCTGCACTTAAAGCAAAGGACAGTAGTTAAAATGGCTATCTGTTTGTAAATCAGGAGGATATTGGTGACTCTTGGCAGCAATTTCAGTATTATGGTAAAGGAAGAGGCCAGACTGAAGTGGATTAAAAATGGAAAAAAAAATACATGAACAATAAAGAGAATAAAAAGAAAAGTGTCTTTAGTTCACATCTCAACAATATTGCCTAAAAAGGGAAGGAAAAAGACAGCATATAAATTAGAGAATTTACAGGTTCAAGGAAGGATTTTTATCAGACTTATTGTTTATTGGTTGATTGGGTTTATTTTTAATTAAGTTCACTCAAACATCTGTAGTAATTTAGCAGATCTGGTAGAGAAAGAGACATTCTTTAGTAACAGAGAAGAAATAATGAATTGGGGTATTGATTTGTATCTATAGTATAAAGAACTGCACTTGAATAGAGGGAAAATGTTCAACAGAAAGATGAAAAGGATGTTTTTTATATTATTTTCCTGGCTTGTCCAAGGGCTGTGGTAAATTTGTAATTAATGTATAAGTATTTTCTTTAATGTAGAATGCATCATATCTAAATGTCAAATTCAACAAAAGCAAACATATTATATCTCTGTTTTAGGGACAGTAAACAAACAGTAACTTCACATTTCTTTTTTCCCCAGAAAATTTATGGGATTCCCAAATTTGAAGTGTCCTAATGAATCAACACTGTTTATTCCTAGACTCTATAAACATAATATTAGATAAAAATAAATTGCTAGTAATTTAGAAGAAAGCATAGTATTTAGCAGCTAGACAATTCAGCCTGTAAAAATCTGAGCTTTGTTCTTTTAACTAGAATTTATGATCTTTTAGAGTTAGTTATGAAATATTTCTGTTTCTCATTCTTCCAACTTAATAGTGTGTATTTGAATGTAAACATAGTAACCACCTTTATTTTGTTTGCTCATTACACTC
Source organism: Spilogale gracilis (assembly GCA_004023965.1). Classification (NCBI taxonomy): domain Eukaryota; kingdom Metazoa; phylum Chordata; class Mammalia; order Carnivora; family Mephitidae; genus Spilogale; species Spilogale gracilis. Next base: position 76,581 of record PITA01002569.1, on the reverse strand, counting down.
ATCCCCTGGTATCACTAACTGGAGTACAAAGTAACAGTCAACATTGTTACTCTAAATGTTATAGCCTTTAATGTATCTACTAGAACTGAATAGTCACCCAGAAAATAAAACAGGTATATAGCACTTAAACTATGTTACCTTCAATCTCCAGTGGGAGACCTTCCAAAAGTCAGTGAGTAGAGTCTTATCTTTATTACTCACTCACAGCTATGATTCCTACCAATGAAAATAAAGTTGATGTAATGATTTTTGTCTATTCCAATTTAAATAATTTTTAGTGAGTGCCAAAGAGGAGGAAAAAAATCATGTTAAAGAGAAAGTTGTTTTAGCAGATATTTTACTCTTGAATATTAGATAAATTTGAGGTAGAATTTTAATTAAACTCTCCCTAGCCTCATCAGATTAAGTGTTTAAAGCCGGTTTATTTATTGGGAAGGTCTGCCCTAGCTTCTCTGGATTAATCTCAGTCATTTTCATTAGCAAAATCTTTAATCTGTTCTTCATTACAAATGGATGGGGAGAGATTCAGATCTATTGGATCTGAAATATAATCTTGGGTCTTAAACTGCTTGGCAAATTATTTAGGTGCAAGCGTATTAGAAAACTTAAAGACCCAGAGTCTTAGACAATAATAAATCTGCTTTGATTTAACACTTCTTATAACATTCTGTGTAATATTATAGCATCTGGAGGGAGAGTGGGTATATTTTCTGGTACTATGTCTTGTCAAGCCTATAAATTTTTACATAGTGTATAAATCATATGTAAAGGATTACCTTTCCAAAATTAACTAAATCAGGGAAGCATTTGGTATTTTTTTAAATTTTTACTTATAGTTCAGACATTATTGAGATTTTTTTTTATTTAACTTTCCCCCTAAGGAAATTATCCAGTGCTCATATTTTTTTTTCCGAACCCTAAATTACAATACATTATAGAATACACCTTGCATTGATCCCTCTATGGTCTTTGTTACATAATACATTTTCCAAATGTTTATGCAGCCTACTGAAAGTAATTATTGTAGCAGCTTCCATGGCTAAAGCCAGACATTTTTCCCCTCAGAAAATTTAAGTACAAAAGATTCTGGAGTCAGTATGAAATCAAAGTTCTTGCATTTAGGTCCTTCTTTGTTTATTTTCTTTGCTTTGTTTTGTGTGATTTGGGGAAGGCACTTACCATCTCTAAGTTTAGATTTACCACCTTGAAATGAATACGAAAGATTTGCTTTGTTTGTAGGAGTGTAGCAAAAGTTCAATAACTATAAGAAAATGGTCTAAAACTCTTTAAAATAATGCTTTATAATAAGTAATTCTGAAAGAATTTTCATACTTTTATTTGATGTGTTAGGTGCCTGGGTGGCTCAGTCATTAAGCATCTGCTTTCGGCTCAGGTCATGTTCCCAGAAACCCGGGATTGAACCCCGCATCGGGGTCCCTGCTCGGCGGGAAGCCTGCTTCTCCCTCTCCGACTCTCCCTGCTTGTGTTCACTCTCTAGAGGGAACTGTGTCAATTAAATAAATAAAAAAATCTTAAAATTTTTTTCATGTGTTTGAACAGCACATATTTTAACAGATCTCTGACCAAGAAAATTATTTTTAATTTGGTTACTAAGAGGTATCTGGTACATACAAACTGGTAAGATACTACTATAAAAAATTTAACATTAGTTATTATCTATATTAGCTGATTTGGCTGGATTCATTTTAGAAATAAAAGGCATGTAGAAACATAACTACCAACACAGATACTGGAAAAACCTACCTAATTTATTTAAGTGCACCTGATTTTTCATGAATGTCTAAGAGAGCTTTAAAAAAAAATCCTATTTTCCATAGTATGTCACTGCACTTTATCAGATGTGTTCTCTTTTTCTTTCTTTCGTCACCCTATTTGCTACTCTATGTGCTATGTGTGCAACCTTGGTCAAATGAGTTCTTTTTGTGTTTCACGAACCTCACTTATGACACAGGGAAAATAATTTCACTTCATAGAGTTTTTTTCAGCAACATGCTAGTACAGAAAAACTGTTAAGACAGCACCTGGTGGGGCACCTGGGTGGCTCAGTTGGTTAAGTAACTGCCTTCAGCACAGGTCCTGATCCCAGAGACCTAGGATCGAGTCCCACATTGGGCTCCCTGCTCAGTAGGAAGCCTGCTTCTCCCTCTCTCACTCCCCCTGCTTGTGTTCCCTCTCTGGCTGTGTTTCTCTCTGTCAAATAACTAAAATCTTTAAAAAATTTTATTTATTTATTTGATACACAGAGAGATAACAGGCAGGCAGAGAGAGAGAGAGAGGAAAGCAGACCCCCTGCTGAGCAGAGAGCCTGATGTGGGGCTCAATCCCAGGACCTAGAGATCATGACCTGAGCTGAAGGCAGAGGCTTAACCCTCTGAGCCACCTAGGTGCCCCAATAACTTTTGGATAAATATTTGGAAATCTACCATCATATATTGCATTTGGTATGTTTTAGCTCCATTATTCTAATAATATAAAAGAAATTTATTTCTCAGAAACATAAAAACAACTTTTTTTTTCCAAAAATAGGCATATGGGGCACCTGGGTGGCTCAGTGGGTTAAAGCCTCTGCCTTCGGCCCAGGTCATGGTCTCAGGGTCCTGGGATTGAGGCCCACATCGGGCTTTCTGCTCAGCGGGGAGGCTGCTTCCTCCTCTCTGCCTACTTGTGATCTCTCTCTGTCAAATAAATAAATAGAAATCTTAAAAAAAATAGGCATATGTGTCTTACTTTCACAACATGTTTTATTCTCTTTCTTTAGGAAGTCATCACATTTTTACATACCTTACCATACATATTACTCAGTAAGTTATTCCCTGCCCGGAGCAATAGAGGCACCAGTATATTCATGTAGGTGAAGTTTTATCCAAATTCTAACTTCCATTTCCCATTTTTTTTGTTTGTTTGTCTTTTAGGCTGTTTTTTTAAGATTTTATTATTTATGTATTTATGTAATTATGTATTTATTTATTTTAAAGATTTTTTAAAATTTATTTACAGAGTGAAACACAACGAGAGAGGAAACATGAGTGTGTGGGGGAGAGGTGAGAGAGGGAGAAGCAGGCTTCCCACCAAGCAAGGAGCCCAAAGCGGGACTCCCATCAGAACTTGATCCCAGGGCTTCGGGATCATGACCTGAGCCAAAGGCAGATGCTTAACAACTGAGCCACCCAGGTGCCCCTTCCCTAGTTCTTAACGCAGTTATCTTCAACATAGATTTCTAAATTCTTGCCTCTAATTAAGGTTTTGAAAGAAATTATATGAATACATAAATTAATGCATTTATTTTAATAACACAAATGAAATTAGGTTCATATTTTGTTCTCAGTTTTTAAAGAGGATATTTTCAGCAAGTAACTATTTCCTACCTCAAATAAATTGATTAATAGTATTATAGATTTTCCTTTTCATGGGGGTCTATAAAGAAAAGCAAATTTAGCTCACCTTCCCAAATTGAATAATATTTATCACTTAATCTGTTGAAAACTTCAAAGTTATGATTAATCCTGATTTATTTTAATGAATTTTCACTCATTTTATTTGGATAGCATAAGCTCTTTTAACATAGTGTAAGTTATATTATATTGTGTTCTTTTAACAATAGAGAAGTTTATATTTGTCTCTCTCTTTTTTTTTATTTTAATTTACTGATAATATCAATTCTGGTTCTTTTATATGAGCATGACCTAATCCATGATCAAAGACTTAACAAAGATTTGGGTATTCTTCCTTTATCCAACTATCATGACAATTTACAGTTGCCATAGGCTGGGTATGCATCAGTTCATTACCTGATCATTGAGCAAATTATGTGGCAAAGATTGAGATCACGACTTCTCAACAGATTTTATACTCTGAGCTAGAAGAGACAACACTATTGTAATCTATATCCCTTTTTGGACTTCCTTAAATGTTTCTGACACAGTCCAGCACTTCAGAACAAGTTTACTTTTCTCTTTCTCACAATACCTTCCTCTGAGAAGGGTTTGCTGGTCCCAAGATAGAATTGAGAACTAGCATTGCGTTGAGAAACTCTTACACTCTGTCAGTTAGAATGGTAGAGGAGCAGGGTCAACTCATGTGGTAAACTTAAATATATCTGACTGCTACAATGCCTTTTAAAAAGGGCAAGTCTCTCAGTAAAATTAGCCTTACTTCAAATGAATCAAGTTGTACAAGAAAAGTGCAAGATTGCTGGGCAAGCTTACTTATATCTCAAGCACTCAGTCTTCTTGAAATGTTCAGATGCCTGAGGTCTGTAACCTATTTTTCAGGTTCAATAGTGTCATGCATAGTTAATCATCTTCTTTTAGCTTTTTTTTTCTTCTTCAGTTCATTAACACAGCAGACAAGGAAGGCAACTCAGATCCACAAATATTCCACTTATTTCTAATGAATATAAACTAAATCAATGAGAGATTGATCAATTTTGCAATTTTGTGGGAAATGAATTATTCAAAACTTTTCTCCTGTGACCTCATATTTTGCTGTACCCATATCTTTGAAACTCATCTTAGGATTTGTTTCCATGTTTCAGATAGCAAAACCACATGTTGCTTTTCTTGTAAATTATAACTAATTCTTTATGCTTCTTCTCTTTATATAATCATGATCAGGAAGTGAGGAGAGCTCCTGTAACCTAAATAATCAGTAATGGTTCCTGATGTAGTGACTGTTGAAACCCCCCCTATCTGTTCAAACTTGAACTGTTTTTTGGCTCACCTCATTCTTATAGCTGTAAAAATATAAATCCTCTGTAGCCTTCTCCACAATGTCTTCTTACCTCATTTCCCTTCATTGTCGGACCTACAGATATTTCCTAAATTCATTAACATAGCCCATTTTTTGCTACTAACTAAAATTCTTCCTGCAATAAAACAGATATCCTTTTATGGTCTTTACTACTTGTGGTGAATTGAATTGTGGCCCCTCAAAAGATATGTCTACCAGGAACCTGTGAAAGTGACTTTATTTGTAAAAATGTTTTTGGCAGATGTAATTAAATTAAGGTACTTGAGATGAGATTGTCTCCGATTTAGGGTGGGCCTTAAATCTAATTATGACATATGTCTTATATGAGAAGGGCAGAGGAAAATTTGTGATCCAGAGACACAGGGGAGAAAGCCATGTGAAAACAAATGTAGAGATTAGACTTATCCTGCCATAAGCCAAGGAACACATGAAGCTACCAGAAGCTGGAAGAGACAAGGAAGGATTTCCTCCTAGAGCCTTTGGAGAGAGGGTGACTCCCATAATACTTCGATTTTGTATTTTAAGTTTCCTTCAGAACAGCACCAAATTTGTGGGAAGACCTAGGACACTAATACACTGCCACTTGTTTTTGTTTTTTGTTTTTGTTTTTTGTTGCTGTTCTTTTTAAGATTTTATTTATTTATTTGACAGACACAAGCAGGGGGAATGACAGAGGGAGAAGCAGGCTTCCCGCTGAGCAGGCGGCCCTATGTGGGGCTTGATCCCGGGACTCCAGGTTCATGACCTGAGCTGAAGGCAGTTATTTAATCAACTGAGCCACCCTGATGCCCCACACTGCCACTTGTTGTAAAGAGTCTTTGAGGGTACATGGGTGGCTCAGTTGGTTAAGTACCTGCTTTTGGCCCAGGTCATGAACCCAGGGTCCTGGGATCAGGATCAAGCAAGCCCCAGGATGAGTCAGGTTCCTGCCCAGTGGGGAGTCTGGTTGTCCCTTTACCTCTGCCCCTCCTTCCGGCTCAGACTTTATCTCATTCTTTCTCAAATAAATAAATTAAAAAAAAAAAAGAGTCTCTGATGCTCATGTTTGAATGTACATTGTAAAGATAAAAGGAAAATAATGATGAAAATTCAGACCATGATTCTTGATGAACTCTTTCTGAAATGCCTTTTGTATTTTAAAATTCAATTCTTTAATGGTTAGAACAGTACAAAATAGGTGGTGCTGGGTGGCTCAGTTGATTAGGCGACTACCTTCAGCTCAGGTCATGATCCCAGAGATCCGAGATTGAGTCCCACATCGGGCTCCCTGCTCGGTGGGAAGCCTACTTCTCCCTCTCTCACTCCCCCTACTTGTGTTCCCTCTCTTGCTGTGTTTCTCTCTGTCAAATAAATAAAATTTAAAAAAGAAAGGAACAGTACAAAATACATATATTTCTATATATATTAAAAAATTTTAAATTATATGAATTCTGGACTGAGACACTAAAATTTAGGAAAGTTAGAAAAGAAGAACATACCAGAATAGGCTTTAATAGTTTATACTATAAACCTGTTGAAAATGCAGTTGCAAAAATCTTTACTCAGTGATTTACTCAACAATTGTATATTGAGTAGTTAAGTTCCCAATCCATAGATCTTTATGACCAAATTCTTATGATAGTCAGATGCAATGAGAAAGCCAATTCTAATTTTTGGAAAGAAGAACGGTTCCACAGAGCATGTATTGGTTTATCATCATTTCATCAGTGAGTTATGCATGTGGAACAGAGATATCCCTAAAAAAAGATACATGTTTTTACAATACAACAAAACATCCGCCCTTATTGCAAATACCGACAAACATAAATTATCCCTACACATCTAAGCAAAAGAATAACTAACCATGCACTATTTCATTTGAACATTTTCAAGTACATTTTCAGACTTGCACTAGTCGCCAAATGCCTTCTGAATAAACATAATCCACTTCAGAGCCATCACAATTGGTGATTCGAGATTTAGATTTTTGTATGCAGGCATGTATATCACCCACTGGAAATTGCAAACATTTAGATTTATAAAATGTAGTCATCATTTTGCATTCAAGGAGAAATGTGTTGCTTCCTGCCAGGCCTGGGGCACAAGTGAGGTCTTTTAGTTTATTGACCAAATAAGTGAAGAGTTTCCTTTACACACAGAAAAGAGTAGTTAGAGTCTCAGCCACTGCCCTGTGTTTTGACTGTGAAATGTTAATCCTTTTGCTGTTGCTAGAGATTACAGTAGGGAGAGCCAGGGCAGCTACACTTAGGTCCTGACTCCCTGGCACACAGCCTGGCGGGATATTGCTGAGCTCTAAATCTGCCTGTCAGGAGATGGGACACAAAGGTAACAACTGCCAGTTAAATCAAATTGCTTAGAGTAAATTGGACAAATTTTGTTAGCCTTTTGCCTACCTTGGCCCAGAACCACGTCAGCCAGGGCAATGATGTTAACTTTAGCATTGAACTTGTGGCTGAGCAAAACTAATTCTGTAGATGCTTCCAGCAACTGTGTTAGGCTGATTAAAAGCAGCTCCATGGTCAACTCAAATTGTTTTTTTATATATTGATGTTTTGTTGTCGCCAAATGAGCTGTACTTTCCTAGGGAAGGGAACGGAGGTTCAAATAGTGGTGTTTCATTCAAGGTGTTGAACAGAGTGCTAGGCACATACAGATGCTCAATTTATATGGTTTGAACAGAATCAAATGAATTTACTCTTTAACTCAAGCTCTGTTGACTCCGACTTTCTCTTTAATTACAAAACAAATCAAATAACGTGTTAAAGATGTGCATTCTTCGCTGATAGCCATGTAGCAATCTTGCACACCTCTTCTCAGTTAAGCTGCCTAAATCATTAAGAACATGATCTATGGCAGGAGATTCAACCCAATTAATAATACTCTTACCTTAGAAATCATTCTTACTGTCCTGATGGAAATTCTTCTGGTAAGAAGGGAATAGGACTAAAATGTGGTTGTTCTTCTCCATTGTTAGGCTACCATGAGCTAGATACATCTGCTTATACTGGTGATGAATGAACCAAACTCAGCTAATTGGTCAGCCATTAAGTGCCACATCTTCACACATTCTTTCTCTCCCTATCTTCACCTCTCTCTCTCTCCTCTTCTCTCACTCCCTCTCAATTGGTCTCGCCTGTATATTGTTTACTTTTGCATGTTTACAAAATTACAATTGCTTATAAAGTTCTGGAAATGATTATCATACTGATGTTGCCCTTTGAAAGTGTTTTTTTCTTTCTTCATTTGTTCCCCCATACAGTATTATGTTTCTAAGGTTTATCCATGTTGCTGAACCCGTCTTTGGTTCATTAATTTTACTGCTCTGTAATCTATGCTGTGAATACAAAGTGATTTTTTTTTCATACAGCTGATGGGAACTTAGGGGCTTTCTTGTTGTTATTATGAGCAGTACCTTCATGGGTCCTCTTACACATGTCTTTGAGTTCAAATGTTAAATTTTGGGGGAAAATTTGCTCAATTATAAAATTCTTGGATGTGTGTCTATAATCTTTTCAAGATAGTGGAATAATATTTCTAAAAGAGCTGTACTAATTTAAAATTTTACCATCAAAATTTAAGAAATTCAGATGATTTACATTCTCTCAACATTTGATAACTTGGTTCTTACTTTTTGTCACTTAAGTGGTTTTTGAAAATGCTATCCCAACATGGACATTATTAAATTCAGCATTCAATCAATTTAAAATATTTGTAATATATATGATTTTTTATACTTAAAAGGAATATAATAAAAAAGTCAACAAATATAGGACAGTTTAACAAGACAACTGGACTTATGATCAGACTATAACAGTCAATTTCAGCTAAGAAATCAGAAATAAATAATTTGAAACATAATGGAAACTGTAACAGAATATGTAGTGTAACTGAGAGTAAATCAAGCAAAAAGATATGTAAATTCTGTGCATGGCATATATTAAAACTTTACTCAAAGACAAAGAAAATCTAAATAAGTGGAGAAATCTAAATAAATTAAGAAATCTGTAAGTAGGAAGACAATATTAGAAATATAATAATTTTTTATAATTTTTAAAAGATTTTATTTATTTATTTGACAGAGAGATAGCGAGAACAAGTAGGCAGAGCAGCAGGCAGAGGGAGAGGGGGAAGCAGGCTCTCCACTGAGTGGGGAGCCCAATGTGAGGCTTGATCCCAGGAACCTGGGATCATGACCTAAGCCAAAGATAGAGACTTAACGACCTGGGCCACCCAGAGGCCCAGAATGATGACAATTTCACCGAAGAGAACGATAGAGTCAATACAGCTTCAATCAAAATACCATCAAGATTATACTGCTATTTTGTTATTGCTCTTGAAATGTATTTAACTACTATGTGTAGTTAAAATATTTTGAAGAATAGCAAACATAGGTGGAAAACTGCCCTAACAGATATAAATGTTTATGACAAAGATTTAGTTATTAAAATAACATGGTGCTAGAGAGCAAAAGATCCAATAGAACAGATAGAAAACCCAGACATGGCCCCAAGTATATAGGGTACTTTGATATATGACATAGGTGCCATTCCTGATCACTGAAAAAATAAAATTCCTTCAGTAAATGAAACTGGAAAAATTGATCATCAGTGTGCAATAAAATAAAATTTAAAAAACTTGTAACTCACAATACATAAGGAAATCGAGTCCAGAAAAATGAAGAGTATCAAAACAGATCTTTTAAACATTAAAATGAATGTGAATATCTTTCCAACCTGAGGATGGGGGAAGAAATTAAAGATGCAAAGTGCAGTAACTAATGAATAAAGTTAATAAATTTGACTACACTGGGAGCAAAAAACAATAAAATTAATAAAATTAAAATATAAACTACCAAATTCAAGGAGATATTTTTAAAAATAATACAACTAACAGAAAATTAGGGTAGAGTAGATAAAATGCTCATACAAATAGAAAACTCAATTTAAAGAGTAAAATAGGAAGCGATTATCACTCATAACCACATGTAGAGATGCCTAAGAATATTTTAAGCAGAGAAATTGAATTAAAGACCACAACCTTTTTTTTATTATATATATTTAATGTATACACTCTTGAATTTTATTTTGTTTTATTTAGTTGTGTGCATCTGTGTGAGAGGGATAAACTACAATTTCCAAGTACATAACCCAAATTACAGCACTGTGTCTAAAAATGTTTAAGATTTTTAACAAGAGGGATGCCTGGGTGGCTGTCAGTTAAGCGTCCAACTCTTGATTTTGGCTCAGGTCATGATCTCATGGTGCTGGGATAGAGTTCTGTTTTAGGCTCTGCACTCAGTAGGGAGTCTACTGGAGATTTTCTCTATCACCCACTCTTTAAAATTAATAAATAAGGGTGCCTGGGTGGCTCAGTTGGTTAAGCAACTGCCTTCGGCTCAGGTCATGATCCTGGAGACCTAGGATCAAGCCCTGCATCGGGCTCCCAGCTCCACGGGAAGCCTGCTTCTCCCTCTCTCACTCCCCCTGCTTGTGTTACCTCTCTCACTGTTTCTCTCTGTCAAATAAATAAGAAAAATTAAAAAAAAAACCTTAAAATTAATAAATAAATATTTTTTAAAAAGATTTAACATAGAATAAATGGCTGAACTTGCAGCTGATTTATGAGAACCAATTAGTTAGCATGCAGACAACAGAAAATGTGTTGACCCCCATGATGTCTTGCCTCCTGATGTCCACAACTTTGATTAATCTCTTCCCCCTGAAGTGGTCAAAGTACCTGTGACTGGCACCTAGCTGAGAGAATATGGCAACTATGATGAGATGTTATTCCTGTGATCAAGGTACGTTAGATGACAAAGGTGATAGGATGTCACCCCCTTTGTTAAGTTACCTTTGTGACAAAACAAAAGGATACTGCCTATGTAATTGAAATTCCAAACCAGTTATTTTGAATTAATAAAAAGGGATGTCATCTGGGGTGGACTTCACAACATAAGGTGAAAGCTCATTAGAAAGGGACTTGGGCTTTCTGAAGTGAGAGACATTATCCTTCCTGGCCTTAAAGAGACACGCTTCCAAATTTGGGTGCCAATGGAAAAAGCCATCTGGTAGGTGAGTGGGGGGCCACTAGGACAGGATACCAGATTTCAACCAACACATGGGAATAATCAGTCATACTATAGCAAGGAAATTAACTTTGCCCCCATTCTGCATGAACTTAGAAACAGATCCTTCCCCAGTCAAGCCTCCAAATGAGAACTCAGTCCAGTCATGAGTCACTGAGCAGAGGATAGAACTAAACTGTACTCAGACTCATCAACCATGGCAATCCTAAAATGTACATTGTCTTAAGCCACTATAGTTTAAGTTATTTGTTGTGAAACATAGAGAATGAATATAGTTTTTCAATTAGAAGTGAATTATTTGGGTCTTTTTCTTTTTCGTTTTTTTTTTAGCAGTACATTTTGATCCAGTACTCAGAAAACTTTCATTCATATAAATATTTTATGAACATCCTCTAATGTACTGAAAACTGTCCTAGGCACTTGGAATATATCCGCAATATGGAACTTATATCTTGGATGGGTAGACATCTTCATAAAGAGGATAATTAGATGATAAAGATGAGAAAATTTAGTAATTTATATAGTATACTGGAAAACAATAATTACCATGGTCCCAAGAAAATGTTAACTAGAAAGAAAAGAACATGAACATGGAAGGATACAAGATTCCTTGTTAAGTACTACACCTGGAATAACTTCCTTTGAGCATATAATTTTAAAAATGTTGGCTAATGTCTTCCAGCAGAAGCAATAGCTTAGTGCAGTGACTTAAGGAAATGGTCTGTCTACATATCTGAGGAACAGCAAGACAGCAAAGACATTTGGAACAGAATGAGCTGAGGGAAGGTTGCACAAGAGTTGCACAGAGGGCATGCAAGTGTGAGAGACAGTGAGAATCACAATGGATCAAGGTTCTCAGCGTTAGAATACTGGAAGGCTAAAGTTGGCATTAATTGATAGCAGAAAATAGTGAGCCCCTGGGTTTTTGTGAGAAGACCAGAATTTCACTTTTGGACATTGCTATGTACTGAATTAGGTCCCCCCAAAATACATATGTTAAAACCCTAACCCCAAAGGCAACAGATAGTATTTGGGGTAGAGATTATGGGATATAGATAATTAAGTTTAGATGAGGTCATAAAAGTGGGGTCCTAATCTAATAGGATTGAACAATTAATCAGAAAAAGCAAAAGAAAGATTTTGCTCCAGCTCATATGCCAAAGAAAGGCTATATGAGGGCACAGAGAGGAGGCTTACATCTGAAAGCCAGGAAGAATGGTCACACTAGAAACAAATTCTTTTTTTTTTTTTTAAGATTTTATTTATTTGACAGAGAGAAACACAGCCAGAGAGGGAACACAAGCAGGGGGAGTGAGAGGAGGAGAAGCAGGCTTTCTGCCGAGCAGGGGGCCCGATGTGGGGCTCAATCCTGGGTCTCTGGAATCATGACCTGAGCCAAAGGTGGTCGCTTAACCAACTGAGCCACCCAGACACCCCCAAAACCAAATTCTTTTCCACCTTCATATGGGATTTTCTATCTTTAAACAGTGGGAAATAAATTTCTGTTGTTTAAATTACCTAATCTATGGTATTTGTGGAGACCAACTGAGCAGATTAATGCATTTTGAGGTTTATGCGGTTTTTAGCTAAGTGAAGTTGTAGACTCAGCTGTTGTTCATAACAATCCTCTGCTATACAAAAAAATACATATACATATGCATATACATACACACACATATATATATAGAAACAAATTTATTTTCAAACAAACTACCTAATCTATCTATCATCTATCTATCATCTATCTATCATCTATCAATTTCAAAAAAAATTACCTGAAAATGTATTCCTTCATCTCCTTCAATGCATGTTGGCATAGCTTTGCATTAGTGACTGGAAGAGGCAGTACTTTCAATGCATCTCATTTAATTTCCGAATGTAAGTCTGTGTGTGAGAGTGTGTGCAGTGTGTACATGGACATCGCTAGAGTAGGAAATAAAAGAGAGGAGTGGCTGTTGCAAATATTCCAAAAAGCAGATTTGAATAGTCACACAAAGGTGAAATTCTGGATGACATTTGAAACAGTGTAAATAGAAAAGAATTGGCTAAACTCAAGCACATACATTTGTTTTATATTGCTCTAATTTACCTTGATAAAAACTCAGAGGGTAAACAGAAAAGCAAAGTTAGGGTATTCAGGGGCTGACAAGATAATGGCAACAATCCTGCTTTAAAAAAAAATGACTGCATAGTGAAGACATTTAGGGGACAAAAAGGAATACACATGCTTGTGGAAAGAGTCCTCGCAGTTATGAACTTAGAGAGTTTTACCTTCACTTTCAGGTTTGATAGTCAATCTTGTTATGAGAATAACCTTATTGTTCCTCTGGCTCCTTTGGGTACTTTGCTTGAAATAATTTTGTTGGAAGGCACAGTGACTGAACACAGTTTTACTGATTCTTAATCGGCAAGCCAAACGACAGAGGTATCTACAGACTTGAAGGGACTTGTTAGCTGGAAGTCAGTCTCCAGTGAGATTTCTTCTGCTTTGTTTTCCGACCTATACAAACCTTTTTCTTTGTTCTCATGCTGTTTTTATTATGATAACTTATGTCAAATTCTTATGAGGAAAAAACCTGGTAGATAATTTTATGCAAATTGTTTCTATTTTTAAAGCTCAGGAGTCGTTGCAGTATATCCAATGGCATGTATATTTATATAATCAGAGACTAAAGGGAAGATTATATCATTATTTAAAATAAAGTTATAATCAGATAGTTAAGTCAGTCAAGTAAGACCAACTGAGATGAGGTAAGAGTTTAAGATTTTTTTAAGAAGCTGACATCTGGGGAAATCTTTCCTGTTTGTGATAGAGGAGTTTGTTAGTTTTTGAAGGGTTGGCTATACTGAGAACACCTGCCAAGTAGAAGATCTGAACATTGTCAAATGCGCAGAGTTCTGAAACCTATATTCAAAGAACATTTGAAATAAGATATAAGAAGGAACTCAGAGGGAGATACAAACACAGATGAGAATTACAGGTCAGTCAGAATGAAGGTAAAAATTCAACTTCCTGCGAGTATACACAGTTCTCATGCCTGAATTAATATGAAAATAAATGTGAATTTATCATATCCTATGACTTGAAACCTGAGAGTAATAAAAGAATGGGATCATGAGAAACCCTTGTTTGTTTGTTTTTGAGAGATACACATGCCACACAATTCACCCATCTAACAATCCAGTGATGCTTACTTAGTACATTCACTGAGTTGTGTATATTCACCATTAGCAGTCATTCCTTATTTCTCCCCAGACTTCCCCAACTGTAGGCAACTACTATTCTGCTTTCTGTATCTGTAGATTTCATATAAATGGAATTATATAATATGCAGTCATTTGTATCATGTTTCTTTCATTTACCATGATGTTGTCAAATTCATTTATATTGTAGCCTGTACCAAATACTTCATTTGTTATTATTGCTGAATAATATTCTATTGTATAGACATACTACATTTTATTTATTCATGCGTTGATGGACATTTGGGTTGTTTCTACCTTTGGGCAATGATGAATAATGCTGCTAAGAGCATTCATGTATAAATTTTCATGTGGGCATATATTTTTATTCTCTTGGGTTTTTACCTACAAGTGGAATTGCTGGGTCATATTGCAGTAGGCAGTTCGATAGTTTTGTGTGACCAAGGTCCCACTGAAAAGGGAATGGAGGGGGGGGCGAATGTTGGACAGAAGACATCAGAGACCTGCAATTAGGCATATTGCCTAATTCCCAGTAGGCCAAGGGAAATTCCAATACAAAAGCCATAGGACACCCATGCACAGAAAGGGGTAAAAAGTAAAAAAAATGCAATTAGCATTTTTCTTTGGTCTGCCCTGACCTTGGGCTTTCTTAGGGGATGCAAGGTGATAAGTAAGACAAAAGAGCTTTGAGCAGGCTCCTGGACAAGAAAAGAACCTTCCTTCACTAGTTAGTTACTGATAAAGTCAGAAGCCTGCTCAGGCAGCGCTCTGCAAGAAGTGGGTTCAGACCAGAGAGACCCAAGATGGAGGATGCCAGACTGGAAACACCTGAAAAAATTAGGAGGAAAAGATGGAAACCCTGCTTTCTGCTCCAAGTAATGAGTATTCCACCCCCTATTCAACAACTAAAAACCCCAGGACCAATTCTGTTCAGGGCACCTGAGTCTCTCTTAAGCTGCCCACTTACTCTTCTCATAAGTGTACTTAGTAAGATCTGCTTACTGCAGTCCTCTGGTCTCTTGCTTGAACTCTTTCACTGGAAAACACCAACGACCTAAACTACATTGCTTTAGATGGTAACAATATAGTAATCCATGTTTAACCATTTAAGGAACTACAAAACTGTTTTCTACCATTTTATAATTTCAAAAGCAATCTGAGTGTTTCATTTTCTCTACCTCCCAGATATATATTATTTGTCTTGATGATTATCACTATACTAGTGAGTTTAAAGTAGTATCTCATTTTTTTAATTCTCATTTCCCTCATGATTAATGATGTTGAATATCTTTTCATGTATTTATTTGTATAGATTTGTATATTTTATCAGAAAAATGCCCATTTAGGCCTATATTAATTCTTTATATATTAGTGCATTCCCTCCATTTTTTAAAAAGAACTCCCCCTTGGGGCTCTTGGGTGGTTTGGTAGCTTGGTAGGTGGCATCTCCCTTTGGCTCAGGTCATGATACCATCTGAGCCCTCTAACAGACTGCCTGCTTAGTGGAGAGTCTGCTTCCTTCCCTTTCCCTCTGCCACTCCCCCCACTTCTGCTCTCTCCCTCTCTCTACAATAAATCAATAAAATCTAAAAAAAAAAAAAAAAAAAAAAAGAATTCCCCTTTTCTTTAAAGCAGTTTTAGGTTCATAGCAAAACTGAGAAGAAAATACCAAGACTTTTCTATACTCCTTAGCCCCAAACATGCATAGCATTCTGCATTATTAACATTTACCACCAGAGTCGTACAATGGGGGCGCCTGGGTGTCTCAGTCGTTAAGTCTACCTTCAGCTCAGGTCATGATCCTAGAGTCCCAGGACCCAGCCTCACATCTGGCTCCCTGCTCCGTGGGAAGCTTGCTTCTCCTTCTCTCACGCCCCCTGCTTGTGTTACCTCTCTAGCTGTGTTTCTCTCTGTCAAATAAATAAATGAAATCTTTAAAACAAAAACAACAACAAAAAAGTAGTACAATGGTTACAGCTGGTGAACCTACATAAACACATCCCAAACACCCAAAGTCCATAGTTTACATTAGGGTTCACTCTTGCTGCTGTTATTCTATGGGTTTAGACACATGTATGCTAACACATACCCATCATTATTATATCATCCAGAATATTTTCACTACCCAAAAAGTCCTCTGTGCAAAGCCTTGATTTTGACTTCAGGTAAACACTGAGTGAGCCATTCATTAAAAAAGAAAAATAAAAAGGGGTGAGAGAGAAACAACTTATTATCTATCACAATTATTTCTTTTAGCAAAAGTCTTGAATTGCAATATTTATTAAAAAATAAACAAAACTGGGGTGTCTGGATGGCTCAGGTGGTTAAACAACTGACTTTAGCTCAGGTCATGATCCCAGAGTCATGGCATCAAGTCCCACATTGGGCTCCCTGCTCTGCGGGAAGCCTGCTTCTCCCTCTCTCACTCCCCCTGCTTGTGTTCCCTCTCTGGCTGTGTTTCTCTCTGTCAAATAAATAAATAAAATATTTAAAATAAATAAATAAGCAAATAAATAAGATTTGGCACTTAAATTATGTCAATCGAATAATATTAAAGTGAATTCTGAAACAATCCTTTTTCTAATATTTTATAATTATTTTTAAAAATACAGTCCTGGTTTATATTTTCTGAGAAGAGTTGGATTTGCATTTTTCTGTTTTGTTTAAGGCACTTGCACATATATTTAGATGGAAGAAAATGATAAATACTTAAATATGTGTCTAAAAAGCAGGAAATTGTATACTATTTGCACACCATCTTTCCAGAAAAAATATCAGGAAATAATTCTATAAAGTATAATAAATCTTCTACCCAAAATATTGTATTAGAATTACATTAGTACCTTTATTTTACTGTGAAATGGCTGAAATATTTTTTGTAGGAGATTTTTCTTTTTTTTTTTTTTTAGAGTTTATTTATTTGACAGAGAGAGATCACAACTAGGCAGAGAGGCAGGCAGAGAGAGAGGAGGAAGCAGGCTCCCTGCTGAGCAGAAAGCCAGATGCGGGCCTTGATCCCAGAACCCTGAGATCAGGACCTGAGCAGAAAGCAGAGGCTTAACCCACTGAGCTACCCAGGCACCTATGTAGGGGATTTTTCTTAAAAATGAATAAACACAAGCAATTTTTCTGTCTTCCCTATGGGTCTTTACACATATAGGTAGATTCCTATTTTAACAAAAGCCATCATAATTTCAAATGTTAACAAAGTTATTGCTGTGATTAGCAATCAATCAAGCAACATCATAGAGTGTGTTCCAATATTTTTTAAAAATTATAAGATATAAAAATGTAAACATTAGCTTTCATAAAATGCTTATTTCTTATAATTAAGTGTTCCTAAATAGATTCAACACTTTTATTTTCTAATGTACATTTTAGTGTCTGTTTTACATTAACAATGAAAAATTTTACATATTTACAACACACCAAATTGATACCATTTAAGAGACATTTTATTTTTTTGTAAAAGGCACAATCTGGATGTGGGTCTAGGAAAACAAGTCATATATTCTATGGATCTTTCTGGAAAATCTCAGGTTTTAAGGTTCTTCAAATCATGAAAATCATTGCTTGGTTTAGCTTATCAACTATTTGTTTTAACTTTATATGTAAAAGCTAACAAAGAAAATATCACTTTACACTTTGAGGGAAGTGAGTGCTGGCAATCAAATGTAAAAAGACATGTTCTTTAATCAAAAGTTGCTTATAATCTAGTAGAGAGTGTTGATACTGATAGCAAAACATTAAATTTCAGTAAAATGTAAAGAGAGGAATACTTCACTTTTTCACACTAGTGGAACATTACCCAATCTGAGAGCTCTGTGGGAAACTCACCTGTAAAATGACGCAAGAATTGAATCTTGAAGAACGTAAGTTAGGTCAATAGATGAACCATGGTTTTCTTGGAGTAAGGACTCCAAATAAATAATGACACAACCCAGAATGATGAATGTGCAATAAGCCTCATTACAGTGAAGTATGATGCAGAAGAATAATGAGTCTAACAAAGTGGGAAGGATAGAGTTGAGGAAAGGGAAAGCTGACAGCAACAATCCAGAGATTTCAGGGAAAAAAAATGTAGGCTAATTTTAATATTCCTGATTGAAAAGGGATAAATGATTAGAAAGGAATAAATGATTGGAAAGGAAAAAATCAATAAATATTTTGTAACTAGAATTAATATTGTACATAGGAGAGCAATAGGGACAGTAATTGAATGTAATAGGTGAAAGAAAAGTATCTATGATGACACTAAGTTTCTGAGTTTCTCACATAACTATATTATTCCCCAGCAAAGGAAAATCAGGAAGAGCAGCGTACTTCATAGGAAGATAGAAACTATGTTTTGGGGACAAGATGGGTACAAACAGGAAAATATATACAACAAACTTGATGCAGAAACCTGAAACTCAAGAGATGTATAGGGATAGAAACATGATTTAGAACACATAGTTGCAAAATAGTGGCATCTTAACAATTTCTTAAATACAAGCCTCAAAGTAGATCGATGAATTCTTACCATTTATGCCATCTGAAGTATATGCTGGGTCTTTGAGTATAATGTACAAGTAGAGGTCATGTCTTGCTAGGATGAAGAATATGTTCTCCATTCATACCTAAAAAAAAAAAAAAAAGTACAAAAGAGTGTGTTTGAAAGTTGCTGGCTTGGGTAATTGTGAGTGATTAAAATGAAAAAAAAGAAACCCTCACATTTGATAGTTTCTATTTTCTCATTGATATACAAAAAAAGTCTCAGATTATAAGCAGAGTGAAAGAAAAAACATTAGTTTTAATGAAAAAGAAGAAAACATACAAGTTTACTTCAGGAACTACACAAAAGTCAACCTATTACCAGAACACGGTAGGATTTTCAGTCATAAATGAATGCCCAGATGTAATTAGAGCTCTAGGCCTGTGGATGGAGAATATCTTGATGGAATCAAGTCCTTAAAAACAGAATCTTCTCAGAGAGAGGTCTGAGACCATAGAAGAGTAAAAAAGATATGAGATGAGAAGATCGGACCATTGCTGCCATTAAAAATGGAAGAAAGAGACCATGACTCATGGGATGAGGCTGCCTCTAGAATGTGGAAATAACCCTCAATTTATAACAAGAAAGAAAATGGGATTCTTAAGGGGAAAACCCCGACTTTCCCTCCTGTGAGTCTTTCTCCTATGTGTCTCATTTATTACTCTCCTGGTATCTCATTTACCACTCACACAAAACACTTTACTTCTGGTCACCAAATGTTTGAAGGTTTATCCCTCACACCAAGCAATTCTCTGTGACACAAGCTGGATGTCATCTAATTTAACTCAATTCTAACATTGTCTTCTTGAAGTTGGTGTCAGATCCCAGAGGTTAAAGGTTCAGTTCCACAAGACCGTCCCCTGCTACTTCAGATGCCAATTATAAGTAATAGGTTCCCAGGTTACTTTTGTCCAACTTGGCTTACAAACTGAAGGTTCCCATAACAATGCTACCCTCATTTTGATTAATTTGCTAATGCAGCTCACAGAAATCAGAGAAATACTTCTTTAATGTTTACCAATTTGTTAATGTGATACAGATGAACAGTCAGATAAAGAGTTATGTAGAGTAATATCTAGAAGATCTTAAGACTTTAAGTTGAGATGTTTCATTTTCCTGGTGCGGATGTTTTGCCAACTTGGAAGCTGTCCAAACTCCATATTATTGGAATTTTATGGAGGCTTCCACATAAGCATGTTGAGTATTAACCTCATTTCATCTATTCACCCATCTCTGGAGAGGTAGGGAGTGGGGAGCTGAAAATTTCAAGCTTCTAATTATGGCTTGATTTTTCTGGTGAGCATCATCCATCCAGGAGCCACCCAGGAACCCAAGTAATGCTGCCTCATAAAAACAAAGGATGGCCTTGTTGAGAAATATGTCATATTTCTTAATATTTCAAAGGAATCTTAGACCAAGAACCGGAAGACTGAAGTAATGTAATAGCCAAAGGAAGGATCTGTGCCAATTTTCCATTTACTCCCTCACAGTTTTACATCCACTTGGCTTTACCTTACTTGTGAAATGTTAGCCTTTGTCAATAGAGGGCGCAAGAAGGACATGTAAGACCAGAGCAAAGTGGTGGGTTGTATAACCTTTCTCCTGGGAGGCAGTTGTCAGTGAAGGGAGGCTAAGTGGTACTTAACTTAGCAATGGGTTCCTACCTAGCAACTGCACAATGAAAAGACTATGCCCTGCTAGCCACCTCCAATTAATCTCTCTGCCCCAAGTGAAACAGGTACTGTGGACCACCTCTTAATGCATTCTCTTTGTGTTTGCTATTACTAGTAGGAGGCATGCTCCTTGGACAGCTTGTGCCCTCTAAAATGAGATCTGAATCTCAGTTTCCAGTTCCTTCCATACTTGAGGCAGTAGCTATTATATGTATTTTCTATTTATCTAGTTCTGGGAGTCCTCTTGTGTCCCTTTAATGGTTTGCCACCTTTTATTGTTAAGCTTCTTTATATTAAATTTTACATGTTTAAATTACTAACATAGCTTTGTCTTCTGTTTGGACACTGAGACACCTGTGGACTGGTTGAGAAAGAAAAAAATTTGGTAAGATACTATAGGTTAATTTTAGCAAAGATAATTGTTTAAAATTATTTAATCAAGACTAAGAATTGTAGTAATAGTTAATAATTTAAATTTTGATGATCAAGTTTAACAATATATAAACTAAATATGGAAACTACATACCAAAACAAGCATGGAATTATCATACATATATAAATTACAAATCTTAATTATTTTGTTATTCCCTAACAAAATTTGAGAATTTGGAGAAGTCACAAAGTATTTTGCAAATAAACCAATGTATTAGAAATTATAAAATGCATTTTTGTATTCAATTACTCTTCTTTTGTCTTATTTTGTTTTTGGATTTCAAATAACTCCAAATATTCTTTGACTAAAGTGTGGGTGGTATGTACAATGTCAATCAAACTATGTCAAGTATAATGATTAAAAGATACAAAATGATACAAGTTTGTCAGAGATGACATATTATTAAGACTTCAAGAAGCAATATGACTTCTCTTGACAGTATGCAGGACAAAGTACTTTTGCTTATGATTTTCATTAGGGGTCATTTGTAGACTTCTCTTTGTATTTGTATACTTCACTTCATTTGTATACCTCTCTTATAAGCTTTTCTTCTTTTTTGTTTTATTACAGATAGGTATAATTGCCATTAGGACAAGGGCTTCATACTTTTCCCTCTTCTGATAAAATAAAATTTGACGGCTTTAGAAATATGGCACAAAAATCTAAGTCAATAATATGATAGTGTAAACTATCAAAAGTGAGATCGAATAAAGAGGAATCATTGAAGATTCATAGCATTTTACCAGATAGCTGGAACATCCATTAATATGGAAATGTGTTTCTTTGCCTAAAGGCGATTACAGTCTAATTAGGAATACAAGAGATCTCAGTAATCAACACAAATGTGTGCAGGTAAAAACAAGTTATGACAAGGGTTTATTGAAGGGGATTTAAGGATTATGTTGGCAGTCTGAGGAAGGAGTAGAAAATGTCAAGAAGAATGAATAGAATACTGTGGAATATATTTTCATAGTTGATCAGATTTGTATGTTTAAGTGTTATTTATAGGCATTCTGTGTATGCAAAAATTCCCTAAAAGCAGAAATGATGATAGACATGGTTCAGATGTTGATACTGCAAGTATTTATTCAGAGAGTATCTTCTTCTTAAACTTTCTTTTTATTGAAAGAAAAACATGAGGATGAAAGCATATTAAAGTTTTCAGGATTTTCACAAAAATGGATCTTGCAAGTTTATGACTTTACATTTTAACGAGCTATCCATATCCCCTAAATCTGGCAAACATCCACCACCCACACCCTGATCTTCATATCAAGACATTACCTGCTCTCCAATAAATGAGCAATCTGAAATTCCCTAATTACAATTAACCTGTTTGTGTTGGATGAAAAATACATAGCTTGTTTTCAGAAATTGCTTCATCTTGGGTCATTATATCTGAAAGGTACAGTTTAATTTATTTAAAGGCTTTTTCATTTGTTTCTGAAAAACTCTTTCTCACATCTCATTCTCCTAATAGGGTACATTAACTCTGTGAAGTTATAACCATAAGCATTTTGTCCTGATAACCAAAAATCTAGAAATATTATTCAATACTTCTTTATAATATCAATAATTAGCAATGACATGCTTAATTGGCTATCTAGCACCAATAACCTGTGTATTATGATTATTGCAATTCATAAATCATTACATAATAGAGATCGTTAGCTGTTTATGATGTCTTTTTCTACCCTGGCACGGAGTAATTCTGTTTTCCAGCTTCCTTGCAGTGTTTCAATCAATTGAATAGGAGTAGAAATCATGTCTACCACTGATTGGAATGGATCCTATAAGCTTCCCATATATCCTTTTCTATTTTTTGTTTACCCTTATTACCAACTGAGATGGAGATGAGCTCTAGGGAAATCTTGAAAGCCATGTATTGAGACGATGGGTCAGCCCAGGTCATGAGTTGGCCGAATGGAGTAAAGGGTCCTGTTCCACTAACTTCACCTCCTAAGAACACACATACTCTAGAGTCTATTTTATACAGAGAGTACCAACAATCTTTACTTACTGTTAAACACACAGATATACCTACAGACACATTCACTCAACTTCTGAATTTTGATACAACATGTTTTACATAAGATATTAGCATGAATTCTAATTTTTGTGGATCTCAGTTTGATCTGAATCTTGTATTTTAAACACATATCATTGAACCTCATTTTCCACTTAAGATCCAGCCTATTCCATCATATTTCAGGTCTCTTTTCTAGAATCTTTCTCATTCTTTTTTTTTTTTTTTTAATATTTTTTTTAGAGCAACATTGCCTTCCAGAAATAGGATGTCCCAGGCACATCCTCTTCCCTGCCCTAAAATCCAGGACTTTCTACTCCCCAGGAGGCCCTGGGCTTCTTTGATGAGGAATAGTGTAAATACCTGAATTATAGGCACGGGGGAAATCAAGCAAAAGAACATCTTAAGCTTATCTCATGCTACTAAACACCTGACTTTCAGAGTATGCATTACCAGAAGGCAAAATTTACTCTCATTCTGATTTACCCATATTAAGCAGGACGATTTCAAGGCCATTAGTTAGGAAATACTGGTATTGCAGGACAGGGAGAATTCTTCAAGCCTTTACATTTTTGATGATTAATTTTTCCACAAATCTTACTATCATTAAGATTTTCCCTTTATATATCACTTTTTTGCTTAACTTAAAGAAAAACATACTTGAATTTCTGAATGTTTTGATTTGGGTAATACTTCTGAAGTACAGAAAAACTGTTTTGTTACATAGAGATACTAAGGCCTAGGAAAGCAAATAACAATTTAAATAGTCAACTTTGAACACAGTTCATCAGACTTTAAATCCACTCCTGTTTCTATCTGCATTATTTTTTAAATTGCCTAGTTCATATCAGAAAGATGATTTATAGAGGGACACGTGATCTTCATTGATGTACTTTTGCCCTTGTAGTATCTCCGGGGCAAGTGCCCTTTTATAGGACACGATGGCTCTGCCCGCTAGATTTTTACAGACTATCCAATTGTCTTCTTGAACTTTAGATTTCATTTTCCAGCCACTCTTGCAGTTAGGTGTGATCATATACACCTGAAAGGAATATAAGGTGGTACACTTCTTTTGGCCAAAGTTTTTAAGATATAGGTGTGACTCCACACATTCTTTTGCCTTCCATATGTTGGATACAGATGATAACAAAGTTGTAAAGAATAATAGTCACTCAAGAGGTGCATGGGTGACTCAGTTGGTTCAATTTTGGCTCAGATCATGATCTCAGGGTCCTGGGATGAAGCCTTTTGTTGGTCACCATGCTCAGTGGAAAGTCTGCTTGAGGATTCTCTCTCTTCCTCTCTTTTGGCCCTTTCCCCCACTCACTCACTCTCTCTCTCTCTCTCTCAAATAAATAAATAAATCCCTTTAAAAAACAAAAGGAAATAATAGCCACTTGAGATGAAAGAACCTGTTGTTCTTGCATTAGCATATAAAGGAGAATCAATTACCAACAAAAACAATCTGTTTGGAACAGAGTGACACAGACATAGTATTTGAGGCATTTTGAACATGATGTAATTTTGAACATATTTGCTACTATTTTCCTATACATATTGAATATCCCATTATGGAGTTTCCAATTTTCTCCAAATGCCATCAGTTTTCTTCAGTATAAGATTGTCTTTCCATATGCTTTATATATCCCTTATCATCTATTTCTTTGAAGAGCTCTCTCTTTGCCTTTCCTTTGTCTTCTTAGCTTCCAGCCTCACTTCTCTTTCATACGACATACCACATAATATCGCATACAACATACAAATTCCATCATGTTGTTCAATAGCAAAGAAAATAGTCATTACCTTTACCAATCATAAAAATACTGTTCTAATTAACTATAATACATAAAGAATCAAGCCAGGATACAATTATTTCTAAATGTTTTGTTAATGTGACCACAGTGTTAACTCTCTAGTTGGATATAAAAGAGTACAACTCAAGGTCCCAATGGACAACTTTCATATGCAATATATAAAAATGTATGCTCCATTTGCCTGACACTATGATGATCCAGAGCTTCAGCAATTACAGCTCAAAAACATTTATTAAACCATGGTTTATCTATCCCAACTTCATATTAATAATCACAACTCATGTAGTCATAATTTTTGTCCCAATGGGATAAAAGCCAATTAGTTAATTTTTCATATTTAAGCCTAAAAACAAAATTGTACAGATCAATTTATTTTGAGACAAAAATCCAAATTTCTCATCCATGGTATATTTTATATTTACTTTTCCCAATTTTCATTCCATGATGACTGTATTCCAAGTCAACATAGAAAAGCTCTAGCAATTAAAATGTAACAACTTTGAGTAGTTGTATTATTCTTCATCTGTGGAAGTTCATAATAATCCAATGAACCATAGACAAGTAATAAATAATGGTAAAGACATAGATTTTTTCAAAATTATTTGAATTTACATATTCAATTTCTTTTTCTTCCACCATTTTGGTTAATTTACTGTAAGTTGCACAGAGCTAGTAAACTCTTCTAACTTGCCAATGTTATGCACAGCATTTCTTTTCTTTTCTTTCTTTCTTTTTTTCTTTTTCTTTTTTTTTTTTACATTTTTTTATTGTTACTTGAAATTCTTTTTTCCAGTATTCCAAGATTCATTCCCCATTCCCCACACCCAGTGCTCCACACAATAGGTGCCCCCAGTACCCACCACCAGGCTCTCCCAACACCCACCCCCCTCCCTCCAAGTCCCTCAGTTTGTTTCTGTGTCCAAAGTCTCTGCTGTTTCCTTTCTCTCCCTGGATTACCCTATTTCCCATTTACTTTCCTTCTCCCACTGTCCTCCAGGTTACCCCTCATGCACTTTTAAACCACAATTTGTCTATCTCTAGCAATTCCCTTTTGAGTCACAATTTCAAAATTACTGGGTCATTCAGGAGTAAAAAATTAATTTGGAAGCATTGTTTTGGTACAAGAGAAGCTTAGACATAGATGCTTTCTTTCTCCCTCTTCAAGTTAGTTCTTCAGTACCTTTGAATTTAAACTCATATACTAATAATTAAGTTATGCCTTATCTGTAAGATGTAGATTTATGTTTACCTAATCAAGTAGCACTAACTTATCCATTACATAGTTATAAGCACAGAATACTGCTCTTTTGGATATGTATTTTCATGGGTAGATAATTTAGCAGGCTTTTCCCCCCCCAGAAATTTTATGTGAGAAATAATTTCCCCATCATCTTGTATGTCCCATTCTTTTCCTATCCTTGAATTCTTCAATTATATATTGTTTTTAGGTAGACTTATCCCTCTCTGAGATCAGCATTTTTCCCTCTTAATTACCCACCAATGAGGATGTTTAACCAATACTATCTAACCTAAACTTTTATCTTCTGATCTTGCAGTAACATTGAGTATCCTAGGTACTGGATCCCACTTTTCAAGCCACATTATAATTTGAGGAAGAGTCTGAAAAGTATCTCTACTGTTTTTGTTTACACATATACGGTATCAAAGTCTCATTCCACACTATCTGCATCCACATGCAGGTTTGCATAAATCAGGTTTGCATTGACCCCTAGCAATCAAAATCAGCATTTTCAAGTATGCACATTTTGACCTCTTGACTAGAGAATGTGAATCCTGTATGTGTTTTATTTTGTTCCTGCCTGACCATAAAGTAGAAGAATGTGGATGAACATATGGAGTAAGGGTATTTATTAGATATTACTAGTTACTGCAATTCCTTTGATTTCTATCTTTGTAATTTATACTGGGGTTCAGGTGGTAGAGATACAGAAAATCCCCACCAGCATCTGACAAGAATACTTTGGTAGCTTGAGTTTATCATTACATTAGATTGCCCATATGCCAGTCCATGAAATAACATATATTTCCCTAAACCCACAACAAAGTCTGTATTTGTAGTTTAATCCATTTTTGTAAGAATATTGTAAACAAGGTTAATTTCATTTATTAAGTACCCCTTTCCTGTTAAAAAACTTATTTCATTCCAAGTATCTATGGGAAGATTGAAGGGGCACTTCATTTTTCCTTAAACAACCTGTTACTTTGAAGTCTGCGATCCCTTTCAAAGATAAACGTTGACACTACAGTTGTAGTTTTCCTAAAATCTTAAGGCAAGCATGTTGTTCTAACCAAACATTGCTCAATATACATATACCTACGTGCTTTCAAATACCGATCTTTTCTTCTGCCAACTTTATGGTGTGCTCACATTCTTTAAAAAAGAATTTTCACTAGCAAATACTTATTCTTGAAATTGCTATTAACTAAATAACAATAATAACTGAAAGTTTCTGAGGACCTACATGCACATATTTTGCACATTTACCTAATTTTCACACAATTATGAAAGGTAGGTATTGTGTATGTTTTCTAGATAGGGAAACCGAATCTCCAAGAGTTGAAATATTAACCCATGATGACATGGCTAATAAATGGTAGAAAAACGGTTGCGATTCTATTATTTGTTTGATTCTAAAGGTCATTTACAATCTTAAGCATTTTAACTCTTATTTACAAAAAGAAAAAAAAAAGAACACATTTTATTCTATGCATTATTTTGTTCCCTTACTATTAGTGTACTCTATGTATCATTAAGAGTTGATATCAGTTGAATATCTGTTGGTATATTTTAAGCCAACACATGCTGATACACTGTGAAATGTTTAGAAATGAGTTGCTTTGAAACTTAACACTTTATTCTTCTGTCATTTCTTTTCCCCCAAGTACAAGGTTATTCTGACATTTACTAGCCATTTTACAAGAAAAGAATTTTAAAAAGCAATTTGCATATATTCTGATTTACCTGAGAGTTTGAAGTTCCCTACTGTTAGTCATTTGGAAAGTAGGTGTACCTATTTGAAATGACACTTTCTCCCTTGTAATACTTTCTGGTGTACATTTTCTGGCATTTCATTAAGAGTGAATTACCTTCTCATTATACATTTTAAGGAATAAAATGAATATCTGCAATAAGGCATGCACAGGTACAGATTCAGAAAAGGCAAAGGAGTTGTGCTCTAAAAAGAATCTTGCCACTACTGAGCAAAGTTAAAGTTTTCACCTAATTTAATTGAGAATTTTAATTTGAGATAGTTATTTCATACACATCGTCACAATTATTCTAACATTCTGTAAAAACAATTAAGAATATGTAAATATTATAAAAGGTAACATTAAATTCTATATGATTTAAATTTTACTTCATTTAAAATTTATTAATCTGGAACATAACAGGGACAAGTTCAGAGAAGAAAGAACGTGAGTTAATCAATGGCTTACCATGACTATCATTAACTTCTCTTTAATCCTCAGCGCCAAATACTGTCTCACAATTTAACCAGATAAAATACACAATATACTCAATCATTGTGTTTACTAATCACTTGAGGTTTACAATTGCAAAACAATAACAAATCATATTAAAGGCTAAAGTTTAAAAAATATGATTCTTTAACCTTATTAAAATAAAGAAAATATCCATGAAGAGATTAAATTTACAATGAACTTTTGAAAAAGAATATGTGTTATATTCTCTTGAGAAAGAACAGAAAAAGAAAAATATAACACCAATCTAATAATATACCCATCACTCTAATCAATTCTTAAACAAAATAATCCCCATTAAGTTACAGAGGTTTTTATAGGTGAGTGAAATAAGTAATGCATTTTAGGAAAAACGGCCAATGAAGGTGTAGAAAGGACAAGGTTGTTAGAATTAAAATAAATTAGACAGTTATAAATTAAAATAATAATATTTGTGAATAGTAGTATTAGATAAAATTTGAAAAGGAGCAGAAAAATTGAAGAACTGGAACACCAGTGATGCTCAAGTCAAAAGAGTTTTAAGATTAAGAGTCTTGCCTAAATTGGTCAAATGTTTGACAGAAGTCATGTCACATCTATAGGACTTATTAAATTTGACTTAAATTAAGATGTGATTGACAATGTTTTAAAGCAAACCATAATGATAAGAGGAAAACATATTTAGGGGGATAATGAATAAATGGGAGGTTTAAAAAAGAAAGTTCTAGATACTGCTATTTTAAGGAGTCTAGTATTGAAGAGAAAGAAAAAAGGTAGAGTAGCTACATGCTGAAGAAGAATCAAGGGTAGTTGTTTTTGTTTGTTGTTTGTTTTGTTTTTTTTTTTTGTTTTTTCCCAAATAGGTGAAATGAGCACATTTTTTAAATGGAAAGGAGTTAATCAAAGCCTAGGGAGTAGGTAGGCTCTGAAGAAGATGAGAGAAGGGGCATGTTGGATTAGAGAAGCACTGAAGAAGGTAAGATGGAATGACATCAGGAACACAGTGCAGAAAGACTGATGCTTGGGGCAAAAAAATGACAATTGTGATAAGAATAGCTCAACACCTGGGACACCTGGGTGGCTCAGTCCATTAAACATCTGCCTTCAGCTCGGGTCATGATCCCAGCGTCCAGGGATTGAGTCTGGCACAGGGCACTTTGACCATCAGGGAGCCCACTTCTCCCTCTGCCTGTGGCTCCCCCTGCTTTTGTGCTCTCTCCCTGTCTCTAACAAATGAATAAATAAAATCAGAAGGAAAGAAAGAGAGAGAAAAAGAAAGAAAGAAAGAAAGAAAGAAAGAAAGAAAGAAAGAAAGAAAGAAAGAAAGAAAGAAAGAAAGAAAGAAAGAATACTTTCAACACCTATATGGATAATTAACAGGAAGCTGAAAGAAGCGGATGATCGGATTCATTTTAGGAAATAACTTTAATTGAACAAACATAACTCTTTGGCAAGTGTAGTAGGTTGAAGAAAGATAATTTCTTACAAAATGGTAAATCTGGCAGAAGCCTGTTAGCTAGACATCATCGTTGACACCTTGAAAAGAGTTGACATCTCCTTCACTGTTACTCACCTTAGAAAAGGTGTCAGTACTTATTCTAAAGAAATGTTTTTGCTTTTTGAGAATGTGATAACTGTACATGTTGTATAAGTATCTGAGACATTTAGTTGGTAAACAATAAGGTCCTTTATATCAATTATATACAAGAGGCGAAATGAGTAATTTAACACAGAAAATTACTCTAAATCATCATTTAAAAATAAATGTCTCTCATTAAAAAGAACTTTAAAAAAGGGTAAGTGTCTCATTGAGTTATTTAAATAGATCTCTGAACAGCTGAATTCTGCAGAATTCTTCAAAATACCTCATTATGTCTTACTTTCTCTTCAAATAAGTTCTTATGTTAGTTTCTCTAAAAATGGTAATTTTATAGAGATACCTACATCTAATTTCTCATTATTTCTTTCATTTTTTTCTATATAGTATGTTGAAGTCACACTTCATATTTTTTAGAGGTATCTATGTATCCTTAAAAAAACCAAGACATGGGACACCTGGGTGGTTCAGTCATTAAGCATCTGCCTTTGGCTCAGGTCATGATCCTGGGGTCCTGGGATCGAGCCCTGCCATTGGGCGCCCTGCTTTGTGGGAAGATGTTGAATTCTGTCATTTAAATCCTCCCTCTCTCACTCCCCCTCCATATGTTCCCTCTCTAGCTGTATTTCTCTCTGTCAAATAAATCTATAAAATCTAAAAAAAAACAAAAAACAAAAAACAAAACTAAGACATTTGATATATTCTTCAACCATATTGAAGAGAAGGAAATAAAATAATCCCTAAAGAATTTGACATACATCTACAGCACAGATCGAATTTCAATCAGCTCCTTATATTTTAACATGCTCTGCTTGGTACTTGAGTTTATAGTAAATATAAAAATTTGAACAGAAGTTTCCTGTTTAAAAGAAAAAATAAACACTAACATTTTTCCAACTGGATCTTCACTACAGAACATGAAATAGAGAAATGAATTTCATAGGATTGCATAGTTTGTAGAAATAGCTGCATTCTAGAATCAGACTTGAACCCCTTATGTGACAAAAAGGACAAAGTCATTGCTATAAAGAAATGTTTGCTTATAATCTCTATTTCACATGGTAGTGCCATTGAATAGACATGGCTTACACTCAGAAAAATTGTTTTAAAATATGTGAATATATGTACTTGGATGTAAAGAACGAGACTTAAAAATTATTATACATAAATACAGAAAATGAGTTGAAAATTGTGATCTGAATTTTTAGATTGCCAGAGAAACCCTTCATAAAGTGGCTCAAATTGAACCAAGATCCATAAAGCCTGAGATTTGATGAGGTGGAAATTAGGAGTTAGAAAAAGAGGGAGAAGGGAAAGAACATATGCACAGAATCAGGAGAGTATCAGGTGACCTAACACCTGGACTTCCATGTGTACTAACTACTCACACATGACAGTTGATGGTGATGCTAAGCTGCATTTGACTAACACAAATCTAGAACACTATTACCTTCCTTTATGCTTCTCATTTGAAAAGGCTTGACTTTTCTATCTAAGGCCATGTCTACCTGAGATCTTTCCAGGTATAGTTCAATTACTTCCAGCAAAAAGAACTCACAGGATTCCTTCTCATATAGACCAAGGCAGCTTCAGGAGTAGCACTTCAACAAATAATTTCCTTTTATGAAGAGTGTAAATGTGCAAAATGTTTATAGGCAAACATTTTTTTTTCCCTAGGAAAAATGAGAATTTGTGCATTTAATGAAATCTTTCAAAATATTCTGCTTTTTCTCCAATCTTGTATAGTCTGCATTAAATCCTGATAAGATAAAACAAGGCATACATAAACAAATAAAACCACTAATCAATTTGGTCACATCAAGAGAATTTCGCCATTAAAATGATCAATTTCACAAAACTCACTCATATTGATAACTGGTTGAAGATGTTGAATTCTGTCATTTAAATCCCACTTAGATGGCCTGAATATTCTTCTATGTATTTATAATTAGCATTGTAAATATTACTTAGAAAAAATTGTGAAAATGGCCAGTATGTAATATGTCTGTGTGCATTGATCATGATTTATCATCTATCTACCTACTATCTATCTATCTATCATCTATCTATCTATCTATCATCTATCTACCTATCTATCATCTATCTATCATCTATCGTCATCTATCTACCTATCTATCCTCTTCCCATCAGAGAAAGAGAAAGAATAAAGTGAATAGGCAAGTAACCTTCTTGCCTTCTCTCCTCCTTGCTTCCTAATCTGAAGTGTTAGTAACTCAGTAACTGTGTTTCAATCTATTTTTTCCCCCTGGAACAAATAATCATAGCCTTCATTCGATTCTTGTGAGAGTTTTCCAAAAAGCCTAAAAGTTACCATTTGAGTGTTATTAAAGACATAAAAATCAATGATATTAGCTAGGAGAAAATATGGCATCCTATTTTTTGACCCAATTAAAATGATGATTAGAAAATAAGATATGTATTCTCATCACATAAGAGAAATAGGATAATTATTTATAAATGTGAAATGATTTATTCTCGTGTGGTAAGATAATTCATCAAAATAAACATGGTCAGTGTTTCTTAACCAAAACTGAAAGTGGAAGAAAAAAAAAAAAAGAAGTAAACTTTCTCTCTGATGGCAAAATGACTCCACACTCCTGTTAGATGTTATCTTTGTGGTTGTTCTTTGTAACTGAAACGTAAGAGACAACATTATCCAGTTATTTACAGAAATGTAGCTGCCCTGGGTACACTATTCAGGGGCATTTTTAAAAGAGATCATTTCCATCAGGTTTGGCTCTTACTAGGCCTCCCTCTATTCTCACATCAGATTGACTCTCCCCTTAGAAAGCAAAGCTTTTTAACCTTGCTGATGTCATCCCCAGAGCTAAAGATGAACCAGCACTAATAAAAGAGGATTCACAGGAGTACTTCCCCATAGAGATGCAGGCAGCTTCAAGAGTAGTACTTCAAACAAGTAATTTACTTTTATAAACAGTATAAATAAAACAGAAATAGGAAGAAGTTCAGAGACTTATATCATTTTGCTTTTTTACAGCACTCTGGATATTTTATTTTATATTATGCAGGAGGTCTGCAAGCTGTTACAGTTGCTTAACTATGGGAGGTCTCCAAGCTGTTCAGGTGTAATTCAGATGAATCAAGTATTACTCCCCAGTGGAGGCTTTATTTAAGATATAGCCTCAAGGTAGTACTTTGTTACCTGAATAATTATAAATTAGTAGCTGTTTATGGAACATCTACTTTAAAAAGATTAGAATACTAAAGATTTCTTAATAAATATCATAAGTTAATATTGACCAAAAAACTGCATTCTTTGTGTAATTATCTATATCAGTACTTCCCAAGTGCATTTCAACAATTTATTGAACGACTTCAGTGAGCCCTTAATATGCTAATGTGTATTTAAATCTTCAAGTAAGATAACATATAGCGTCTCCTAAACTCATTGAGGACAACACACACACACACACACACACACACACACACACACACACACACACACTTTACATATAATGCATAAAGCATCTCTCAGGACTCACACTAACGCACTAAAATTTTAGGAAACACTCATCTTCATTATATTATTTAAGAATTCAGCCAACATAATTTATTTTAAGTTCAAATGAAGAGGCAAAGAGAAGTCCACTCACTTACCTCCTCTTTGACATGTTGTTAATCAAACTCTGAGTCAAACAGGATTCTAGTTGAGCATCCTATTGTAATATTTTGCCGTTGAGAAATTATTGCAACTCCAAAGAATTATTTCTAGACTAGAAAATACAACTAAAACTTTGAATCATTACTAAATCCCACAACAGAAATTACCATTGATTATGTCTCCTTTTAAAAAAAAATCCAGAACTTCATGTTATATAAATGCTTAATTATGCTATTATACCAGTATAATCACATGATGTTACACATTCAAGTCCAGATTGAAAAAAAATCAGTAAAATAAATGATTATTTCCAAAAGCACTTACTTTTATACCAAGTAATGAAAATTGCTGATAAATTAACTGAGTCTTGCAGTATTAATCTGAATAATCAGGATTTTAGTCATTACATAGACATCTTTAAAACTATGTCAAAATTTAGATGTCAAAAATTACACATCAATTTCCCTACTTCCTTTATTTAGCACAAGTTACTTAAATACCTCTGTCTGATACGTGACAAATCCTATCTACAGAGAACTTTCATAACATTGAGTCCAAGGGAACTGTGTGCTATTCTCTAGCAGTATAAAACAAAATCAACATTTTAGAGTTTTGCTTTATGGGTGGCTGCGTGGTTCAGACAGTTAAGCCTCAGACTCTTGGTTTTGGCTCAGGCTGTGATCTCAGAGCCTCGAGATCAAGCCCCACTAAGGGACTCTGCTCTCAGCTCAGAGTCTGGGTGAGATTCTCTCTCCCTCTCCCTCTGCTCCTCGCCTGCCTGCTCTCGCTCTCTCTCTCCCTCAAATAAATAAGTAAAATCTTTTTTAAAAAACTAAAAGTGTGTTTTAAATGAATATATTAATATCAAATTATATCTCAAATGATTCTAATCTTTTTTAACTTCTAGTAATTTGTTCCCTTCTATAAGAACGTCCATTGAAAGTATCAAGCCAAAGCAGAATTTTGCATTTTCACTGTGCAATACAATGAGAACAAAAAGGTACATATTTAGACTGAAAGTAAACCTCACTCATATGAAAGAAGTAGGTGATTGGTTGGTTTACACAAATTAATTTTATTTCATTAGCATATATATCACATATCTATTAAAAGCCAGAATAGATGGAGAAGAGCTTGGTGAACTTAAGATAAAACAGCCCAGATGGCAAACCTGAGTTTTGAACACTAGCTCACATTCAAAATGACTTTAACAAACTTATTTGAGGCAAGATTTGGATTAGTTCTTTGTGACTTAACATATGATTAAATCTTTGTCATAATTTGATAAGCCTTTAATTACCTCTGCAGAAACATTAACTGAAAATATCACCACACCTGGATAGTTGTTCTTTTTCAACATCAAGAAGAGAGCGTATGGCATTTAAACCTTTCAGCTCACAACATCAAATTTATATTGACATACCTATAATTTTATGATGAATCTAGAAACAGAATACAATTTTATCATGCTTAATAAATCATTTCTTTTTGCTTGTTTAAAAATGATAGGTAGTTTAATTTTACAAAGAAACTGATGCCAGGTGCCAAAAACAGGTGTGATGCAGTGCTTTAAATGTAAGCTAAGAGATAAACAAATGGGAAATGCCCATCCTTGACAAGACTTTTTTATAGGTGTAAATGCTTTCAGTTTATCTAAAAACATCAATTCCAAAATTAAGGCACCCTTAATATTTTATGTTCCTAAAATAATGTGCAATGCATAATAATTCATTGTATTTTCATATATGTTATCACCATATATATTAATATATTTTAGCATAATATACAATATGTAACACATTTTATTTGGGGTTCAGAAAAAATTTTCTGTTTATAGAAATGTAGTTATATATTGAAACTCTGTCAATGAAATCAAAGTCAAACTGATTTCTGCTTACTCTCATCAGTATGAATCTGGTCAATGTAAATAGATAAATTACATGAAATAATTCACCCACACAATTCCACATTTCACAATTTGACAATGTAGTGAAGATACGGATTCTTATTAAACTCAGCATTTTAAAAAATTGCTTTAAAATTGTTTCTGAGGGGGCTGGTTCACTCTATAGAGCATGGAACTCTTGCTGTCTGGGTCATGAGATCAAACCCCACAATGAGGGTAGAGATGAAAGAAAGAGAAAGAAGGAAGGAAGGAAGGAAGGAAGGAAGGAAGAAAGGAAGGAAGGAAGGAAGGAAGGAAGGAAGAAAGGAAGGAAGGAAGGAAGGAAAGAAGGAAGGAAGAAAATTGCTTCTGATTTTTTACAAAATGATATCCTATTGTAATCATGTTGTGGTAAGAGCCATGATGATTTCATATCTTTCAAAATTTGAATGGCAGCAATAAAAGTTAATCTCCAGAAAGAATGCTGTGATAGAGTTAATGCTTTACTTTAAATTTGCTAAAAATACCATTTATTCCATCTTGGAAGTTCAATGTGGTGAAATGAATTAAACTGAAGCACAAATTGCTTGTAAATTTTCTTTCTTTCTTTTTTTTTATTCCTGACAGCATGCATTCTTTCCTGAATCTATTTTAATTTGAAACAATTTTATTTTTTTAATTTACAATATGTATTTAACCTTTTGTCTACTGTATGTCACATAAAATGTTTGCTCTGCATAAAACTAACAGCTTTCTTAACAATATTGTGTAATGAGATTGATCTCAGTTGCCCTAAAGCCAACATCTTTGGATTCTTTATTCATCAACATCTATTCAGTGTAGTCAGGTGAAGAGTACTTGCTGAATGGTAAAGAAAACTTCTTGTAAATAAGAATGACATGTATAACATATCTTTATGAAATGGAAGCTGAAATCTAAAACACCTTCTGTTTTATAAGGAAAGGCATTCATACCCAGGGAAAGAAATTATTTTCTCCTAAAATATATACACAGACAAATATTCAGGCTTATATTTAGGGATTCTTACATAGTCAAATCTTGAGATTTATCTTGAGGAAACTATCCACATGGGGAGCTCTAAAACATAGTTTTATTTTTCAAAAAGATGTAAGAAATAATAGAACTGTTGACAAAGTAGAATACTATTATCAAGGGGTGCTGTTCTAGTTAGCTTGGAGCCTCAAGAGTAGGCACCCACTCACTGCATCTCCTCCCACTGGGCAAACCACAGAGCTGTTGTTTCATGAGTGACGGGATGAGTTTATAAGTAATTCCAGAAACTAAATACTTCATGTATACTTTTTATAATTTTTAGAGTTAGAAATATAACATATAGGCTATTGGTATAATGGTACAATGAAATAAATCCATCCACTAGTATTTCTTTTCAGGAGTAGTCTGTGATCTTAATCAAACTCATCTATTGAGGACAGGCCCTCATACTGAATAAAATCTTTGGTGAAAAATATATTCCTTAAGATGAGATTTGCAAATAATCCCTCAAATTCAAGAGACTATTTACATTTATTATTTTAAATTACTTTAATGGAATTCATTAAATTTATGACCACTATATACAGAGTACTAGGATTCAAGAAGTTAGATTTCTGAACCGCTTAAGGTGTCCTGATTTTCCCTCATGTGCTCCTAACATCACTTCAGTCTCTTGGTAAGATTTTCCCCCCACAAGCCAGGCAGCTGTGGTTGATTTTGGCCTAAGGTTAACTGCTATTTTCTTCAGGACAGAAGGATTCACCACTGTCATCAATGTTTACTTGAATTTTTACCAATGTTCTCAGTCACTTCTGAGGTAGCACAAAGATAATGTGTCATTAAAAAAAGTCTGAGAATTTTTGATGAAAGAAAATACAAGAGGTTTGCTTACTACATATCATGCATGTAACCATAACTATACCTTACTATATACAATTTCAGATATATAATTATATATAACTAGAATTTTAATAACTAGAAATACCCACAGGTGGGATGTCTCTGTGTGTGTGTGTATGTGCTTCTGCACACTTAAATTTCCAAAAAAAAGTTGAAAGAGCATGGGTATCGCTCAAATTCTTATGAATTGTTTTATTTTTTTCTTTTCATGAAGTATTATTTTTAAAAAAGTGTTGGAAAATTCTGGCTTGAGTAAATGATTTTGAGAAAGTAGGATAGACCATAGAACTCTTCTACCTGCTGGTTCATGAAGCCTGGAGCTGGGATATTGTGAAAATATTTCATAAGCAACATAAAATGATGTGTTGCTGCTACCATAAAAAGGATTCCACAAAAGCAATAATAATAATAATAATAATAATAATAATAATAATAATAAATAACTGCCACTTCTGGTATAATAACTACTGCTAACACCTCCAAAAGACTTTTTGTTCATTGCTTAAATGTCGATGTCATTTAGAAAATAGTCATTCATATTTGACATCTGGTTAATATATTTACATGATTGTGCCAAATACACATATTCCCCAGTGGAGAGTCTTCAACAACAAAACTAGAAAATTTTCAGTGTTGAACATTATTACCCTTTTATTTCTTGTGTAGCAAAATATGTATTATGTCCCTGAGTTAGTGTTTATGGTAATATTCTGCTACTAAATACATATGAAATATTTAACCAGGGATATCATTAACTTTGGTGTTTTGCATGTGGTCTCATATTTGCATATCTTTTACCTGTACAAGCAAAGTGAAACAAACTACCGGAGCAGTTATCTGATTTGTTCATTCATTCAAAACAGAAAGGAAATCTCCATCATTTCTATAAAATAAATTGGGCAAATTCAATTGCATAACAAGATGGCTTTGATTATCCAATGAGATTATTGTTTCATCTGTTAGAAGCAGCACTTCTCCCAAAATTTCTTCTTTGACATTTTCAACAAATATATATTGTTAATCTCTTTAATAATTTTATATTTTTAATCTCTATCACTATTTATATAATAAAATATATTTTCCTATCATTATATCTTATAATCAGATAAATGTTGACTGTGCGGTAGATGGTATTATTTTACCAGAGCAGATTGTAGCACTTTAAGACTATAATTTGCTCTATTTTGTGTATGTGCATTGTGTATATACATGTATGTGTATATAACCTTCAATATACATTTCTTTTTATCATAGTTTTATTAAATGAGAAATTCTAAATACACAGATTATGATAATTATATGCTTTTTTGAAATTAAGAGTGAAGTGCAAACTTTGCAATTATTTTCATATATTTCAACATTTTTTTACAGCCATAGTTCTATAATTTTATACTAACCTGTTATAAAATTTTAGGTTTTTCTTTTTGCTTATCCTGTGGACCCACGAAACAGTTTTGTACAAGTAGCAGCAAACCGTAAAGGGCCTTCAGTTTAAGCACTTCCTCTCTGAGCATGCCTCCAGCACAGTCTGCTACTCACCCCACTTTCCAGAGCCTCCTTCTTCACTGTCAAGTAATTTCATAGTTTTGGAACCCAAGTACCCATAGCTCCCAAGCAACACTTAAGAGACTTTCCCCTTTAATTACTCTTGTAGTGTTTCATCATCTTTTTGTTGTACATCGCCACTTTTCCAACTTAAGCACCTTTCTCACAATTCAAAGTTGTTTTTAAAGTATAAAAAGTTCTTCATAATTCTCCATAAAAAAAACCCTATGGTTTCTTTGATGAAACCAACATTACCAGACTATAAATAATAAAAGTGAATCAAGGAAATTGGCACGAAGAAAGATGTCACCTGAAGGACAATGAGTAAGCAAGTCAAAGGAACTACAGGATCCTTTGACCCCAAATCACTCTGCCTTCTTAAAAGGCCAGCACATTTTTTTCCCCTTCCAGGAAGCTATTTCCTGAAAAACCTCCAATTATGGCCAGATCTTAGTAATGTCCTCACCATATTAATGGAAATGACAATCTCAATTATTTTGTCATATGATTTTGAATTCAGATTACATTATATTTAGTAGTCAGGTATGATTAGTAACTAACTGTATTAACTATAAGTCCTATTTGACATCTGGAGATAAATTTACTAATATACTTTCTATCTTCCTTTTATCCTTTCCCTTATGTAGTCAGTTATTAAGTGCTATTGATATGGGCCCACTAACAAACTAATCTTTTAAATGTTATGCATATATTCCCACCTCCATAAAACTATACATTTATATAAACATAGACTATATAGTGTGTACACTGATATATTTCCCATTTGATGCTAACATAAAATAGCTAGAAAGGTAATTTTAATATAGACAGTACTGTAATTTGACTGGTAACACATTGATCAAATTTCAACCACAGGCCTTCAGAATCTAATTAAAATGTTTTTGTTTTTAAATTGCTAAGTTTCTAACTATTGCCACTTAACATATTTGCCTCCGAATGATTTGTCTTTGAACTAAATTTCAGATTTCACTTTGATCATGTCATAGATATGGTCAATTCCTTCAATGGGAAATCAATGAATGTAGTTTAAAAGAAAGATTCCCTAAGCATAACTTACTTTAATATGTATCCTTTCAAAATTACTCTACACAAACCAAATAATATCTTTATAATTAGCATTTCAACTACTTCAAAAATAATTTGAGACTTTGATTAAAGGACTAGTTAAAGACAAATCTCCTAAAACCTTTGAAATGATCCCTTCAAACATGATTTAAGAGTTTGATTTTGAAGTGCATCTAAAATCTTTCTTCATGCCTGACTTACTTTTAGTCTCTCATTCCAAACAGTAGATTTAAACCTCATGCATTGATTTTATTTTATACTATTTTATTATTTTTTTTTTATTTTGTACATTTGCCAAGAGTTTTCTTTTGCAGTAATGGTTTGTTTTTACCTTCTGTTCATCTTTTAAGAGAAAGGCAATATCCTACTTTCTTCTATGATATATCCCTTCTCTATACTTCTCTACACTGTACAATATACTCTATCCCTTCATATATCTCAAAATTTCAGTAATAATTGTAGGATTTATAGCATATTTTACAAAAAAAAATCACATGCCATAAATTCATTACAAATAATAATCACTGAGTCCACATCTATAAATCAAGATGTTTTGAGCTATTTCAGTGAATAGTACACCATAAGAAAAACAAGGTCCTGGATTCCACTCATTATAGAGGCTATATCCTAACCTGTTCAGATGACCTCTGTGAAGTGTCTTCCAGATTTCTGATCTTAGTTTACCTTAGCTCTTCCAGAATAGTGATAATTAAATGTATTTTTGTTATTGTTTTTAAGATTTTATTTATTTATTTGAGAAAGAGAGTGAGCAAACAAAAGAGAGAGAGACAGAGAGAAGGAGCAGGGAGAGAGGAAGAGGGAGAAGCAGACTCCCCGCTGAGCAGGGGGCCCAAAACAGGGCTTAATCCAGCGATTCCAGGATCATGACTTGAGCTGAAAGCAGATGCTTAATTAGAGCACCCAGGTTTATTTGTTTTCAGACTTCAGTCTTTCCAGTTTCTTATCTCTTGAAAGTTTATTGAAATTTTTCAATCTTGAATTTCAGAGGAAACTATGGGTAAAAATCAAGTTATTTTCTCAATTTTGAGAGACATGAGCAACTAATAATGCTTTTCAACGTGTATTTTCTTCATAAATCTATTTAAGAAATAGGGGTACTATGGTGAAATTTCTTGATTACTTCACTGAGGGTTATTATAAATGTTTCCTAGGGTTTGGGGGGGGCAGAGGAGTTTGTTTGTTTATTTTTTGTTTTCACATACAAGTTATCCTCATGCCCTTTGACATTCTTTTTGGCCAGATTCATGTACTGGGATGATAGTTATTTCAACAACATTTCATAAAGTCATTTCATGTTTTCCAAAGTTGTACAATTGCTTTGCAATGTTTAACACTTCATCTATTTAGCTGAGTGGAGGGTTAGATATTAGTAGTATATTTATTAATACATTATTTTGTTTATAATTTTGCATTCAAGCTCAATTTTCACAGTCTACAAATTAATGGTAATTGTCGCCATGACTAAGCACAAAGAATCTGATAAAGTTTTACAAGACAGTTTAAGGCATCATAATTTCCATAACATTTTTCAGTTTGACCATTTAAAGATACATAATTGCCATAGTATTATTTTTACTTTGACTATTATGATTATCTTGACACAAAACCAAGAAAACTAAGATAATCATAAAACATCAAATATTACATCAACCTAGTAAAACTTACCATATTACAATATATCAAGAAAAAGTAAGTTCATTGTTGAAAATGCTATATGATTAGACACTTGACACATCCTGAATCTTTATAATGTAAAAATGTAAATAATAAAACTTTTATAACATATATAAATATGCCAGTGAAGTATTTGTGTTATTTTTGTAATGTATTCACACATCACAGAAACTATCTCTCAAGCTCATTTTAAAATAAACTAAAAATAGATAATTTATCTTATCACTTTGAGTTTACATTTGATAAATATGTGAACCACTTTTTTTGTGCAAAGCATTCCTGAATATATAGCTTCTGCAAGTTCAAAATTTCCTAAATAAGTCAATGTAAATCTCTGGCACACATGTGTGAGATGAATATGACTAATCTACTAGTACCATTTTCTTGAAAAGGAGCATTTGATTAATATTCCAACATTTTTAATAATTCTGTCAAAATTGTTGATGAATATATACTGAAAGGATACAATAAAATATATGATAATTTCAGTCTTAAAATATTTACTGTGGACACTAAATGAGTAAGCACATTTTGATCAAACCATTTGATTTTGATATTGTATTTATTACATTTTTCTTGTCTTGAATAAAGAAAAAAATTGAGATGATTTA
Organism: Spilogale gracilis; assembly: GCA_004023965.1. Classification (NCBI taxonomy): domain Eukaryota; kingdom Metazoa; phylum Chordata; class Mammalia; order Carnivora; family Mephitidae; genus Spilogale; species Spilogale gracilis. Next base: position 34,583 of record PITA01002569.1, on the reverse strand, counting down.
CTGAATTATAATTATTTCAGGGACAAAAAATAAAATTAGGGTAAACTAAAATCACTAATTAATTTGTAAACTATATGAATCAGTTCATAATATCTGGTGCTACACAATATATATTTTTTGAGCTGAAAAATAATCTGAATATGAGCTTACTGATTTCTAGAACCAATCTAGATTTAAAATGTCATATGTTGACAATACATGATACTAACTAGTAATCACAAGTTTCTCTTTCTCGGGAAGACAGTGTTTTTTCTAATGACCTTTGAAAGAAATTCCCTTCATAAATATTCCAAAGCAAAATATACTTACATTTGGCAATATCTTCAATAGCAATATTAAAGGCAGATGTAGTTTTTAGTTTTATGGATATTTTAATGGTTCTGCCTCAGAAAAAGGATGCCTCCTATTTTTTAAAAAGATGGATTTAAAATGGTTCAGATCTGAGAAAGATGCAAAAAATAACATAATTAATATAATTCTATTAAAATAATATAATTCTCTGGTCTAGTGAAGTTCTACAATAAAAACAGACAGTTGCAGGAATAAATACATTACATATTGCTCAGTTAATCTTTTATGAGTGTTACTTATCACACCTGAAATTATATTATGATTCATACAGTTCTAGGTTATTTTCTCCAGAAAGAATTTACAGTAAGGCATATACATCATGTGAGTAGTTTGTAGAATATCTACATATATCAAAGATCAATTGAAGTAAGTTAACGTTCTCTTGAAAATTAAAGTCTATCAAATCCAATTAGAATAGATTTTTGTATAATATGTGCTAGATTAAAACTATATATAGTTGGTTTATGTATTTCAGTAGGACCTGGCAAAAATATTTTATCTTCTGAATATTATCTAATCCATGAAACTATTCAAATGATTTATATCTAAGAAAAAGAATAGCATACAATTTTAATAAAAAGTAATTTGGTTGTTAGCATAAGGTTGACAGGAAAGCAAACATTTTTTGTTAACCATAAATGTTCATTTCTGGAAAGCAGATATTTCATTTTCTTTGTCTTCTTTTTAATAAGATGGAATAAAAGAAAGAGGAAAAGAAAATATTTCTCCTCTTCCTTTTTTTTTTTTTTTAATATTTTATTTATTTGACAGAGAGAAACACGGCCAGAGAGGGAACACAAGCAGCGGGAGTGAGAGAGGGAGAAGCAGGCTTCCCGCCGAGCAGGGAGCCCGATGTGGGACTCGATCCTGGGTCTCCGAGATCATGACCTGAGCCGAAGGCAGTTGCTTACCAACTGAGCCACCCAGGCGCCCCTCTCCTCTTCTAAAATATGTTATTTTTGATTCCTTTGATAAGCCCAAGTTATATCACTTAAATATTATTATGAAACTATACACACTCTTATCATGCAATTTTGCAACTACACTCCTTGGCACTTCCCAGAAGACAGGAAAATTAATGTTCACACTAAAATCTGCACACAGATATTTAGAGCAGTTTTATTAATAATTGCCAAAACTTGGAAACAACCAAGGTGTCCTCAAGTAGGTGAATGAAAAAGTAAACTGTATTACATCCAAATAATGGATTATTCAGTGCTAAAAAGGTATGAGCAGGACACCTGGGTGGCTCAGTTGGTTGGACAACTGCCTTCGGCTCAGGTCATGATCCCGGAGACCCCTGATCGAGTCCCACATCGGGCTCCCTGCTCGGCCAGGAAACCTGCTTCTCCCTCTCACTCCCCTGCTTGTGTTCCCTCTCTGGCTGTGTTTCACTCTGTCAAATAAATAAAATATTTAAAATAAAATAAAATAAAATAAAAAGGTATGAGCTATCAAGTCACGGGAAGACATGGAGGAAACTTTCAAACATATACTACTAAGTGGAAGAAGCCAATTTGAAAAACTCCATATACTGTATGATTCCAATTATACGACACCCTAAAAAGACCAAACCAATGAAGAGAGTTGTTGTCAAAAATTGAGGGAGAGGGCACCTGTGTGGCTCAGAGGGTTAAGCCTTTGACTTAGGCTCAGATCATGATATCAGGGTCCTGGGATCAAGCCCCACATGGGGCTCTCTGCTCAACAGGGAGCCTGCTTCTTCCTCTCTCACTGCCTGCCTCTCTGCCTACTTGTGTTCTTTCTCTGTGTCAAATAAATAAATAAAATCTTAAAAAAAAAAAGAAATTGAGAGAGAAAGAAAGAAATAAGCAGAGCATAGAGGATTTTTAGGACACTGAATATACTCTGCATGATCCTATATTGGTAGATACATGTCATCATACATTTTTTTCAAAATCATAGAATGACAACACCCTAATGTAAACTATGGACTTTGGATAATCATGATGTGTCAATGCCAGGTTCATTGACTATAAAAACTATATCATTCTGAAAAAAATAAAATATATATATCATTCTGGTGGGGGATGTTGATACTGTGGGAGGTTGTGTATATCTAGGGGAAGGATGTAAATGGGAAATTTCTGTACCTTCTGCTCAATTTTGCTGTAAAACTAAAACTGCTCTAAAATTAAAATTAAAAATTAAATCTAGTAAAATTTTATAAAGGATTGCATATCAAATGCCCATATATATTTTAAATAACATTTTCTAACCAATAAAATTATACTGATGATTGACTGTCCCATTGTTATCAGTTATAAATAAATATGATAAAGGGAAGAAGGGAAGTTTTTTTTTTTTTTTTTAAAGATTTTATTATTTATTTGACAGCGAGAAACACAGCTAGAGAGGGAACACAAGCAGGGGGACTGAGAGAGGGAGAAGCAGGCTTCCTGCCCAGCAGGGAGCCGATGTGGGGCTTGATCCCGAGTGTCCGGGATCATGACCTGAGCTGAAGGCAGTCGCTTAACCAACTGAGCCACCCAGGCGCCCCAAAGGGAAGTTTTTTTAAACTTAGATACTGTTTTTAGTTGAATATGAATATGAACTTGACTTCTTCCATAGTTGAGATATAACAGCTATTCTGTATCATGTTTAAAAGTTTTGAATAGAGGGTACCTGGGTGCTCAGAGGGTTAAGCCTCTGCCTTCAGTTCAGGTCATGATCTCAGGGTCCTGGGATAGAGTCCCACATCAGGCTCTCTGCTCAGCAGGGAGACTGTTTCCCCCTTCTCTCTCTCTGTCAAATAAATAAATAAAATCTTTAAAAAAAAAGTTTTGAATAGAGTACCTCATTAACAAAGTTGACTCAGATTTCTGTGTGAAGTTTATTTACAAATATGGCATGTAAGTATGGCAAATCATTTTTTTTGTTTGTTTATTTTAAAGACTTTATTTATTTATTTGACAGAAAGAAGCACAGCTAGAGAGGAAACACAAGCAGAGGGAGTGAGAGTGGGAGAAGCAACCTTTCTGCCTAGCATGGAGCCCTTACGCAAGGCTCCATTCCCGACCCCATGATCATGACCTGAGCTTCAGGCAGAAGCCCAAGAAGCCCAAGGACTGAGGCACCCAGGTTGTTTTGTTTTTTTTAAAGATTTTATTTATTTGACAGAGAGAAACACGGCGAGAGAGGGAACAGAAGCAAGGGGGAGTGAGAGAGGGAGAAGCAGGCTTCCTGCCAAGCCAGGAGCCGGATGTGGGACTCGATCCCAGGTCTCCGGGATCATGACCTGAGCGGAAGGCAGTCGCTTAACAAACTGAGCCACCCAGGTGCCCTGCAAATCATTGTTTTAAGACTGTTACGGAGAGGCTGGCTATCACTGGCAATTCTGAGACTTTGTCCCTAGGGAATAATGGTTCTTTGATTATATAAGCATAAATAATTGCAGTTACCAAATAAATGACCTAAAAAATATCACATTAATAAAAGAGAAAATAACTTTTAAAAATAGAACGATCTTAATCAAATAATTAAGATGACTCTTATGTAAATTCCATTTGGAAAGAGTCGTAATGATAAATAGAGCAATATGGAGTTTATAATTACCTGTATTTTACCTGTAAGTTCTCTTTAAGCTTCCTTATTTCAGCTTTTTGTAGGATTCTTACTTTCTTTTCCAATTTATGTTGTCCCTCTGTGTTTGGTGTGTGTTTTCTTTTTTAAGGAAGTTGTTTGTTGTCTTATAAGAAGTCTTGGCAAACTGAGGAAAATTGAAAGTTTTCAATTCTCTCACTGTGTTGACTTTAGCAGTTAATCCAAAAGCTCTTGACCTTGGTTTCTTCAGCTATAAAATAAGAATTTGTATTATATAATTTATGAAGTCATTTCTACCTTTACAATTCTGTGACTTTTATGGATTTATATTTCATTCTTTGGTCGTAAGAAAGTCGTTAAGAATCTCTTGAGAAAAGCCTTTTTTTTTCCCCCTCCCCTCTATCTGAACTATTTTAGTTATTATTATTTTTACCCTGGTACTCTTAGATACCCAAATGTTGAGTAATTGTTGGTACAGTTTGATTAGACTTTGGAAGCATTAACTGTTTCTTTTCTTTCTTTTTTCTACATTAAGTTCTATATGCCTAAGAATCTTAACAATAGGAATCTGTTACTACCTAAACATAATGTCAGAGAAGTATTTGCCTAATTTGGAGTGGCACATGTTTTCCAAGCACACTGTGTGTGACATGGTCTTACAGCCACCCTGAAAGAGTGATATCAATTTACACTTTAAAAATTAACAAACAAAAACTGAAAGTTAAAATCTTGTTCAGAGGCAGACATCAATTTGCAGAAACCGAGTTAAACTCAGATTTGCCAAATTCAAGTTATTTTTCTTTCTTCTGCACCATACTAAATTTGAGACATTACTAAAAACTAAAAACAAAACAAAACAAAAAAACCCTGAATATATAAATAGTCTCAACTCATTGCCAAATAAAGGAGTCTAAGACAAATTATTTTCTTTTTATTGAACATAGCCAGAGTATTTTAATTTTTAAAGTCATGAGCTAATTGTAAATGTTCCTTTCTTCCAAGCTAAATTGGGTTAAAAGCTCCTTGAGAGGAGAAACCAGGATGATCAGGGTAATTTTCTTCATTTTCAGCACTTAGCCTATTAACTTTCACACAGAACCCTTCTCTAAATTCCAGTTTAATTATATTGAATTAAAGAATATGCTAACACCTTTTGGTTTTTAGGTATATGTGTCCTTAAAAAAAAAGCTATTTAAAGAATTAAAATAAAATACTTGACTAATGAAGATCTCAGTAACAACAAATTGTCAGTGAAAGAACATTGGTTTGAGTTTATGGAATGTAACACACAGCATTACCTGTGCTAGTTAATGAGCAAAACTTTGGACCCATTTGTATATGGTTTCATGTGTGTTATATGATACACAAAATAATATTATAGCTATGTCCCCTATGTAAAATTATTAGATATGTCCCATATCTATGTCCCTATGTCTATGTACCCTATCTATGTCTATGTATGTCTTATCTATGTCCCTTAAAATCATTAAAGCTATGTTCCCTATCTAAAATCATTTGAACCACCTTTAAAATAATCAATGGCAAACTTTCAATAAATGCAACTTCTTACATAATACTTCAATGAAAGTATAAAATATCATTTTAGTTTCTCTGCAAATTCTTACAATGAGTAAATCAAGGAGTTTGATTTTTTATTTTTTTGTTTATTTTTACTCTGCTCATCATTCTTTTTTTATTAATATATAATGTATTATTTGCTTCAAGGGCACAGGTCTGTGAATCATCAGTCTTACACAATTCACAGCACTCACCATAGCACATACCCTCCCCAATGTCCATCATCCAGCCATCTTATCCCTCCTCCTCCATAGCCCTCCCCTGCAACCCTCAGTTTGTTTCCTGAGATTAAGTTCATTATGAACCGTGTGGGGAGAAGAAAGTCATATTTACTACTTAGTTCTAGAAGTAATGTGAAAACTACATGTCAATAAACGTGATTTTTTTAAGTTCTATTTTACTAAAGAAAAACAAAATCAATGATGTGTAAGTAAAATGTTTCTTTCAATAACTAAAACCCTTAAGTGAGTAATAACATAAAAAATACATAATGCTGCTTTTCAGTTAGGGGATTATTTTGGTAATGGAGATTTGCTTTCCTCACTGCTATTGAAAAAAACAAAACAAAACGAAGTCACTAACAGGAGAGTGATTTTAATGATTTATCATGAACTTTAAGCTGTATAGGCTGGGAAGAAATAAAGCTAGTGTGTATGTATAAAAAGATGGAAAGATCCATGATTCTAGTTTCTAGTGTGTTGCATGACTGCAGGAATTATGATACTGGAGGGAGAAACTGGAGGAGCAGACAAAGGAGGTGGTTAGAGAACAAAAGGTATGAAACTGAAATTATGGAGTGAGAGTAATGAAAGGATTTCAGGGAAAAAGTTCTGAGGTCTGGCTAAAATGGTGAGTGGTTGACATGAAGATAGAGGACAAGATCACGGAAGAAGAAAATAACTAAAAGCCAGGTTTGGGAAGAAAATGCTTCATAGATTTTGAAATCATCATTATTTCCATAAAATTCTGTCCCTCACTTAAACTGCAAATGTTAAAAACATTTTGTTTCTAGTTTTGGTTGTAACTACTATTCATACAATATATACATTAGTGAAATATGCTACATGCATGTTTCCCTATAGGTAACTTCAAAATACATCCTTACACAAACCATTGTCTATATGTTTTGCTATATTATTAAAGGTTTCTAATCATCAGATTAGATCTACTGTCTGAATCACAACAAATTGACTGTAGAATAAAAAATTCTTTTTTCATTTTTTTCATTGCTACTAATATATCTTAACTAACATTCCAGCACTATAAAGCATGATGCGAGTAGAAATAGAATGTGAGCCACATATATAATTTAGAATGTTCTAGACATTTATAGGATTGATGTTCTAGACATTTCTGATTGAAATAAAAGCTGTGCAGAATGTGAAAAAATAAAATAAAACTTTCTAATAGCTGAATTTAAAGATGTAAAAAGAGAAGTAATACTGATACAGTAACATATTTAACCCAACATAGCCAAAATATTATCCTTTCTAATGTAATCAATATGAAGATCACTAATAACAGTTTATATTCTTTTTTAAATCTTTGGTATCTTGTGTGTATTTTGCACTCCTAACATATAATTTGGACTAACCCTATTTTGAGGGCTCCTCAACCATGTGATAAATTGGCTATAATAGTGAACAGCACAGGTCTAAATATCATATTTAATATTAAGTATAAAATATAGCAGTAAGGCATCATATAGGCTTTATTTTCTTTTATAATTTTTTTCTTTTATAATTTTTTAACTAATATTGGAACATTTTATTTTTCCAAGAAAAGTAAAGAAAGAAACAACATGCTATGGTGTAAAGGGTACCCAGGTGAATTAGGAGAATAAGTTTATTCATTCTTTGATTGCTTCCAATTTTACAAACCTTAAATTATATCAATAGTTCATCCTACTAGAACTCTATTTTATTTGCTCTATTATCTTAGACTTCTATTGGTGAAATAATGATGACTTTGTTTCTCTGCATCTTTTCATTTACAGCATTGGCTTTCTTATTTCTGTGAGTCAATGTAAAATAGAAAATGCTATAAAGAGTGTACTTCAGTAGAAAATAACTCAGTCACATAGATATGTTCCATTCTAGTAACCAAATGAAAATTTTCCATTTAAAAGTCACCCCTCGATTTCAAATTATTAAATGTTAATTTGGTGTGATTATTTTTAGGGCACATCGATTCTATACATTTTAATTTGTTTGTGAATTGAATAAATGATTATTCAGTTTGTGTCCTAGTGGGTTCTTTTTGGTTTTATGAGGGGGGAGCAGGGGAGGTTTTTTGTTCTTTTTTTTAAATAAAATTATTTAATCAAGTTTCTTTGTTCATTTAAGTTTGGGGATATTTTGTTTTTTGTTTTTTAATTTTTTATTTGAATAAAGTTGGCACAAAATGTTACATTAGTTTCAGGTGTACAGAATAGTGCTTTTTTTAATGTTATGCTATGTTCTCCACAAGTGTGCTGTCACCACATAATGCTATTACAATGTCATTGACTATATTCCCTATGCTATGTCTTTTTTCCCCTGACTCATCCATTCCATGAAAATTTGTATCTTCCACTCTCCTCCACCCATTTTGCTCTTTTTCCCACTGCCTCCCCTCTGGCAACCCATCAGTTTGTTCTCTATACTGTAGATCTCATCTTTTTTGTTTACTTATTCACTTGTTGAGCATTTTTTCTATTCCATGTATGAGTGAAATCATGGTATTTGTCTTTCTCAGTGTGACTTATTTCATTTAGCCTCATACACTCTTATGTCCATTCATTTAATCACAAATTTCTGCTATATGCTAATCTGAGAGTTATATAAGTAGTGAAAGCCATTTTCAGTCCAATGTCATTGTTATTAAAAAATTTTATGTAGGGCGCCTGGGTGGCTCAGTTGGTTAAGCAACTGCCTTTGGCTCAGGTAATGCCCCTAGAGTACTGGGATCGAGTTCTGCATCTGGTTCCCAGCTCCACAAGGAGTCTACTTCTCCCTCTGACCTTCTCCCCTCTCGTGCTCTCTCTTCCACTATTTCTCTCTCTCAAAAAAACAAAAAACAAAAAAACAAAAAAACAAACCTTAAAAAATTCCACATAATTGTTTTTTCTAATATGTTTATTTCTGATGTCTCAATTTTTTTTTCAGGTAAATTATTATTGAAAAGTCCTCCCTAAAGTTCACTACTATTTCCATTATTTGAATATTTTTCAACCTTTCTTCCTAAAGCCACAAAACTGATATCTTTCTTTCTAAACTCCATTATTTAGAAGATAGATATCTATTTAGAGGCATACTGGATTTTTCAGTTTAGATAGTATGATTTATGAAAACCTTCTATCACTTTAATATTTTCTTGGGTAATCTAAATATGTGTCCTGCTATCAACCTAAATGTCCCTCAGTTTCCAGCATTTTCCTCATGCCTGGCTCCTCTAATGGTTTCACAGCTACTCTCCATTGTTTGCTACTGCTTTCAGGAAGAGGAATTTATCTTTGTGAAGTGTATGGGCAGAGATGGGTGGGTTCACAGTGACTGAAGAAACATGTTGCCACATGGAGAACCAGACTGTTATTTTAGATAAAATCTTCTTTTTTTTCTTTTACGTTTTGCTTTTTCTCTTTTTAAGTATCTGAAAGGTTTAGAGCACATGCATATTAGATAGTTTTTAAGATATTCAACATTAATAATAAATGGTAGCCAAAACTGTCTATCAAGAGAAAGAAGATGAATGGGATAGAGCAGTAAGATTTGAGGTCTGAAGACACAAACAGAATGCTAATTCTCTGGACCTCTCTGCTTGCTGTGTATTTCTTTCACACTTTTTCTTTTAAATTTTTTTCAAAGTCTTAAAAGCCTTTACATCTGAATGCTGTTTTTAAAAATTGTTTCAGCTATACCACTTCTATAACTCCTGCTAAAAAAGAGCAATTGTTCAACCTGTTAACCAAAGCTCTGATGCTTTTCTATTTTTTTTTTTTCAATGTTCAGAAGTTCTACGTGGGAGAAAGAAAATGGATGGACTTAGAAATAAACATAACAAGATAATTATTCACATATGGCTCTTTATTTTATTTATTTGTGTAATGTTTTAGCTGCTTTATTAGCACCTTTATCAGACTTTGTACAAAGCACAAGACCTTGAATAAAATAGGCACTCAGTAAATACTTCACAATAACTGGTGTGAAATTACCATGAGTTGAGGGTTCTCTAGCCATTCTGTTGATGTGGTTTAGTACAGATAACAAGGCCAAGTTTATCTAGCACTTGTCTTTGGGAAATTATCAAGTAGATTGTCTTTGGCTTCTTGCTGTGTTTGGTTCACACGGTCTCTCTCTTCAGTCTTGGCACAGTCTTTCTAACATTGAGTTTCCCGGTACAACCTTACAGTTCAACAGTTGTCCTCTTCAAACAAAAATAAAAATGACTGCATACAAACCTCACCAGTCCTCCTTTTTAACTCTCAGTGAAGAGGAAAATTACCCGGAGCAGGCCTAGGCTGGGAGGCCCCAGTAGATGAAAAGTTAGTAACAATATGGGCGCCTGGGTGGCTCAGTGGGTTAAAGCCTCTGCCTTCGGCTCAGGTCATAATCTCAGGGTCCTGGGATCGAGGCCTTCATCGATCTTAGAAAAAGATCGATTTCGATCTTTGAAAAAAATTTAAAAGAAAAAGCGTGAAAGAAATACACAGCAAGCAGGGAGCCTGCTTCCTCCTCTCTCTCTGCCTGCCTCTCTGCCTACTTGTGATCTCTCTATCAAATAAATAAAATCTTTTAAAAAATTAAAAAAAAAAAAGAAAGAAAAGTTAGAAACAATAGCTAGAGAAGAAGCCCTACTGGGAGCAAGAGATAACCAGCCATTTCTGCTTCTGAAACAGGCTTCCCGCCATAGGCTCCCTGCATACTGTTCCCACCTTACCAGCAGTCAGCATAGCCCTTGGAACCTGACTGCTGACAGTCCTCTATAAAAGCCCTATAACCCCATTATGTGGAGCTCAGAACTTTGAACAGGAGCTCCTCTGGATCTACTAGGGTAAAATAATTCCGAGTTTGACTTCTCTGAGTGTCTCCTGGTCTCTTGCAAGACTGATTATTTTCTGCAACATTAGAAAAATAAATCTAGGGCTGCCTGGGTGGCTCAGTCATTTAAGCATCTGCCTTTGGCTCAGTTCATGATCCCAGAGTCCCAAGACCAAGCCCAGCATTGGGCTCCCTGCTCAGCAGGAAGCCTGCTTCTCCCTCTCTCACTTTCTGGGCTTGCATTTCCTCTCTAGCTGTGTTTCTGTCTGTCAAATAAATAAATAAAATCTTGGGGGGAAAAAAAAGAAAAAGAAATATATGTAGATTAATTCACACAAAAAGTGAAGTGACAGAAAGCTGACTTATTATCTAAAATATTTTAATTTTGATGGCAGCCAAATAAACTTCTGAGATTTTAGTAAAAACTTTTATTGTCATTGTTTTTGTATTTGATATATTCAAAACTCTCATATTGTACTAGGCAGTTATTTTCCACACCTGATATGCTCATACCTTTGATGACCTCTGAAACCAGTGAAATAAATTGATTATGTTAATTTGATTATGTTAATTTGATTATGCTAAGATATGAGAAGTGTGAAAAATAAAATTAAAACTGTTATGCCTTATATCTCTAATAGCCACCTGGATTCTGTATGCTCACTTGCTAGACCCTAAAAAGTGGAAAAAAAAATCACTAGCAGCCCTCCTATGGCCACCCTGAAATCACAAGGCCTCTCTCTCTCCGTGCCCTCTGGGAACGAGAGATTATGGCCATTAGGCTCCAGGAATGTGGCTAATGGTTCCAGGAACCTGGCTAGGTAACCACACCCAGAGCCCCCTACCCAACCTGTTGGCCCCAGGAATGTGGCTACCTTGAAAGACTCACCCTTCCCCCTTTCATGCTGAGTGTTGCAAGAGGTAGTGCCCTTCTGTGGTTTCAGTTAATAAGCGCGGGAACCAACCAGATCATGCTGGTGTTCAAATTTAAATGTTAGCCAATAAGAGTCCAAGTACTGCGAAAAGTCCTGAATTTGTGCCTATCTATAAAAAGCTGTGAAATCTGCTACACTGGGCCTCTTAGCGTCACCAGTAACAAGTGCGCGGAGGTCCTGGTTCGAACTCGCTATAAACGACCCTTGTCCTTTGGCTTTGACTCTGAACTCTGGTGGTCGTCTTTGGGGGCTCTCCGAATTTGGGGCATTTCAAGATACAATTAAAATAAAGTAACAAATTATTTCTTTAAATATAACTGTTGGGGGTGCCTGGGTGGCTCAGTTGGTTAAGCAACTGCCTTCGGCTCAGGTCATGATCCCAGAGACTCTGGGATCGAGTCCCACATCGGGCTCCCTGCTCAGCGGGAAGCCTGCTTCTCCCTCTCTCACTCCCCCTGCTTGTGTTCCCTCTCTGGCTGTGTTTCTCTCTGTCAAATAAATAAAATCTTTAAAAATAAATAAATAAAATAAAAAAATAAATATAACTGTTGGGGTGGGTGACAGAGGAACAGCCTACAAGATGGCTGCTGCACCTGTCCGCATCACTTCTCCGGACCCTTCATCTCCGGACTTCCCATTTCAGAATGCTGTCACACAGATGAATAAGCCAAAACTCAACCCACCCTGCACATGCAACATTCACAGGAGGTTGCATCAGCCCTGAGACCTCATCCTCCTTGCCTAGAAACTCCTGCATAAAATTTCCCAATGACCACATCCCACCGTGGCTGATAAAAATAAGCCTGGCCAGCCCACCTCAGGACTTCTCTGGCCCTCCTGTCTACCCGACCAGGGAACCTCACCCGACAGCACCTGCATTAAAGCCTACTCAAACCACTTGCTGTGCCTGGTTTTCTCCTTACTCTCTCTGCCGTTAGTTCTCACAGATGCCAAAACCTAGATTAAAAGCTACATTTTTAAGCATACTAGATTTCAAAAAAATGATTGTCTTTTAAATTAATCAATTTGATCCTTAATTAAAAGAGAAATTACTTTCTAAACATACAGAAGAGATATAGTGGAATAGGCCTGTAAGTACACATAACCCAAATAGTTAATATTTTCCATGCATATAATAAAATTGTTTTAAACCAGAGGTACAAAAGTAGACACCTAAAATTAACTAATACATTAGTCTGGATTTTTAAAATTATTCTGAATTTAAATATTGTTTAGATACCTATATACTCTGGCTGGTTATTGTTTCCTGGACATCCACAATTTATAACAAAGACTTCACACATTTAATACACCTGAATTTTGAAGATTTAGGATTATGGAACATCCACCTTAAATTTAGGGAAAATTCCCCCCCCCTCCCCCAGTAAAATTGTTTTGACAGGGCTGGGGGAAGTCAATCCTTCCACAGTATCAACTATAGAGTCCTGTGTCTACACTGAAGCCATTCAGCAACCAAATATCCATATTTAAAATATTTAATCTCGGAATATAGTGTGAAATAGAGTTCATGAGAATAACATCATTTTGTAGTGCGCATCTTGATTCTACCCCTGGATTATGACCTTGCTCAGTTATTCATGTCTGAGTTTGATCTGCCGATTCTGATCACCTTAGCAACATCCTGTCAATGACAAACAAAAATGGACACCAGTTAAAGTGGTAAGGGTACATTTTATTCTGTGATAACATTGCAATAGGGAATAAGGTCCATTGTGAATTGAACTCAAATTCATATAACAAAAGACAGGAAATTCTTAAGACCAGTGTGTACCAGAAGGTACTGAAGGATATTAAAGAGGATTAGTGCATGGGACTAAGCCACCTATATGTTTTAACAGGCACTTATCCAAAGAGGAAATATATTTTTATCTTTATGCAAGAGGCAGCGATGTAAGTAGAAGTGAGGTACCCACTGAAGTCAGGCCAGATTTTCTCAAAGGGATTGGGTGAGAAAAACTGAGGTTATCTCCAGGCATATTTGCATTTCAAAGAACTAGTTCTCAAGTCCAGAAAACAGTGTTGGATGGTAGATTTACATCTCAATGGGCAGAGAAACAATGTAAAATTGCAAGATTTCTAAAGTAACTGATCTAAGAGGGGTTGAAACAGACAGCAAATTTTCCGGATACCATTGGACTTCCTCAGACAGGGTGTTTTGTTTTGTTTTGTTCTGTTTTGTTTTAAGATTTTATTTATTTATTTGAGGGAAAGAGAAAGAGAGCAAGAGAGAGCAGGAACAGTGGGGAGGGACAGAGCAAGAGGAGAGGGAAAAGTAGACTTCTGCTGAGCAGGGAGCACAATGCAGGGCTAGATCCCAGGACCTGAACCAAAGGAAGGCAAATGATAAACCAACAGAGCCACCCAAGCACTCCTCAGGCAGGCATTTTAAGAGGGCCTGGGATTCTCTAGGCTCAGGGCCTTCGGCTACCAGAAGCCAGGCTAGACTTAGTTGAGTCTTTTAAGAAAAGGTTTAAATAGAGCATTTTTTCCTTGGAGTTCTGCAGTTCTCAATACTAGCATTTGTTACATTTTTTTTTTTCCTTTCATACATTTTATTTGACTGATACACCGTGATTTTAGTTAAGGGTCACAACTACAAAACACAAAGTGAAGGTGGTAGTGGATTAAACATAAGGTAATACACACACAACAAAGCCTAGTAATTCTATATTATTTTATTTTGACTTTGTTTCTGGTTTGTTTGGTTAAACATTGTGTTGATTAAATCACATTTTTGTAACCAAAAAATTCTAAAATTTACACATCTTACCCTGCCAATGTATATCTATGTGTCCTTAAGAAAAAGTCTTACTATAGTGTAGGGGCCAAAAACTGAGCGGCAGTAAGTGCAGGATGCCAACCACAGCTTCGAGGTGAAGTCATTGTGTGAACTGGGGAAATATTCATAACATTTATGCCTCTGTTCTCTGATCCAGGAGGTGAAGAGTATTTGATTAAATAATCTCTAAGAAAAACATTTATGACCTCAAAATTGTATATTTATATATTTAATTTAATAACTTTTATCAATTCTGTCTATATGCCATAATAGAGTAAAAACAGTGTGGCTGGCCAAAAGATATAGAATTTTCCCAAAATTTAAAAAGTAAAGCATAATGGCTTTATCCAGATGCCTTCAGTGGGTGTTGGAGGAGGAGGAGTATTTCTCTCTTTAGAATAATTGAGATCAGTCACAAGGACACCCTAAATTCGTGCAGTCGTCCGGAACATTTCTTTCTGTGCTGCCCATACATGACGTCAGTGATCTTCAAGCCAAGTGTTCACAACTAGAATACATTATCCATTCATGTGTTCAGTCACTTGGTTATTCATTTTGTCAGTTTTTGGACTTTTTCTTTTATTTTTTTAATGGTTTTATTTATTTGAGAAGGAGTGCACAAAGAGAGGAGGTAGCAGACAGGAGAGGTGGAATCAGACCCCCACTGAGCAGGGACCCCCCCCTCCTCCATTGCAAGACTTGATCCCAGGAACCTGGAATCATGACCTGAGCCTAAAGCAGCCATTTAACCAACTGAGACACCCAGGTGCCCTGTTGTCCACATCTTTTCAAGAATTTGTCACCCATCCCACAATATTTTACCAAATAAACATATAGAACTCTTCAACAATTGTAACAGACCAAATTTACTGTGAATTCATATACAGGCACACAGAGAAAAATTACTATTTGGGGTATAAAATACGGACAATCACTAGGTTAACTTCACTTTGCACTAATCATTTTATAAGTTACCTGTGATAAGAAAGTTATTTTAATGCTTTCATCTTCAGTAATTGTTTCATCTATGAGGTTTAAACATAAGTATATATTAGCTAATTTTTAGTAGCATGTATTTTTCCTGATAAAAAAAGTCATACATATTCATTGAAGAATATTAGGAAAATATGGTAAACATATAATGAGACTATTTCCAATGAAAACATTAATAAAAAGAGATAGCCTTAATATTAAACATTAAAATCTTTATGTAATCGCCATTGCCAATGTAATGTTTTCAACCAAGAGAAACAATATGCAGAACACTCTCATCATCCCAGGAATGGGACTGATAGTCATTTCAGTAAGCAATATTAAAGGAACAACCAGCTATAAGGCACACATTGGATGTGCCAATTCATTCAATATATGTATGCACAGATTTTTAAACAGCTGTAACTTTTTTTTCACTTACATGAATTTCTTCATGTCTGTCTTTTCTTCCAACATCTAAAGATCCACAATTCAGTGCAGCAAGTTGTAGTTCTTTCTCTTGGATTATTCAGTCATATTGGCCTTGTTCTCTGTAGATTCAATGCCACTCATCAATTACTATTCAGCTTTGCTTGAATCAGTATCTCTTCCTTCCTTATATAAAACCAAGCCTTCTTATGTATGATTCTCAGACCTGGACCATGGACAAGAAGTTTAATAAGCATTGTATTTTTTCAAAGGTCTGATGATGAATCCCTAACTCTTCTATAAAGAAGAATGAGGCCATGAGACAAAGAAGAACAACAAAGTCTTTTTTACCTCCTAGGACAAGATGTAATTACACCAGAAACTGAGTTCAAGAGGCTTTAGATAATTGCGCAATGTGGAAAATACCAGTTCTGCTAGAATAGCATTTTAACAAAAGTTTGGAGATGATGCAAGGTTTCTAATGCTGCATATTTTATTCACATAGATTTAAAATAATCAGAACACTGCTTATATTCTATTTTGTTAATATGTTTAAATATGCTCTCTTTTTTAAAATAAATTTAGATGTTCTCTAAGGATCCAAGTGGGCCTTTGGAAAGAGATCAATTATAATATTATACATATGAGAATATAAAATGCCAAAGAAATACTCAGACATGAAAAGCCCTTAAAATAATGAAGAAGGACATGGTCTAGATTATATAGCTTCATTTAGAACTATTAGATAATCATAGTGATTCAAACCAAAAGACAATATAAATATCATATTAACTTTTAGTTGTTTTAAATTCTTTTTTAAAATCTGAGTATAGCTGACACACATGGTAACTAATTTCAGGTATACAACATAGTGACTTAACTTCTCTATAAGTTATATTATGTTCACAACAACTGTAGTTACCTTCTGTCACCATATAATGTTACTACATTATCATTGACTATATTCTTTATGAGCTGCCTTTTATTTCTCTGGCTTATTCATTTTTTCATAACAGGAAGTCTGTATCTCCCTCTCCCCTTCACCAATTTTTCCTATTGCCCATTCCACTTCCTTTTGGTAACCATCATTTTGTTGTCTGTATTTATAGGATTGATTCAGCTTTTTGCTTGTTTATTCATTTGGTCTTTTTTAGATTCCACATACTAACTTTTAGTTTTTTAATTTATTTTTTTGCTGAGAGATTCTAACTCTCTTCACTTACAACATTTGATTCATATACATTTTAATATTGATTATATTGTATAATAATAGGGTTATATTTCCAGTAACTTTACTAGACTGAGAGATTGAATGTACTTCATGGCTATCAGGAGTTAGGGTCCTATTCCATTTTGGTTCAACCACAGCAGTGACTGGTATTACTTCATGGGACATCAAAGAAATGGGAAGCCAATATTAAATAATTGTGATGGGTATGTGTTCTGCTGTTTATTTATCTTCCTCATCTAAGGAACAAAAATAATTATAACATATAATATCTGTATCACAGGATTCTAGAAATTAAAATTGTATGTTTTGTAGTCAGTGCAAATTTTCAGCACCTCAGAAGCATTTAGTAGCATTTGGCTTTTTTATTAAAATTTTTTTTCTGGATTTTAAATATTCTGGAAAGTATTTAAGTACTGTGGAAATTTCTCTCTTTCCTCCCCAAACTGAGAAGTATGAGTCTCCAACTACAGCAGTTTTAAAGACACAGATTAGATAAAAAGGAGCTATTTTCTGGGAAATTGAAAGCAGTGGAAAGCATTTGGCAGAGTGAATTAAAGGGACTCAGACCTCTGGTAGTCTAGTACAATTAAGAAGATAGTTATGAATACTGAAACATTTGATGAAGAGTCTCCATTTAGAATATAGTTTTATGATATTCTAGACAAAAAAAAAAGAGAGAGACTAAACTGTCTCTTTATTGATGTTAAATTCCTAAAAGAAGTAAGTATGTGTACATTCTGTTGTATGGCTTTGTAAGCCATGAAGAACAACACCAGGCATTAAAGATGAAGATCTCACTAACTCTAGAAAACAAAGAATAACAAGTCAGCTCAGATGGAATAGACACTGTGGCTAATAACATCACCACCCCTCTACCAATACAGGAATGCCGTGGACCAGTGGCATGGTCATGGATAGGGGTTCCCTCTGCAAGACACAGAAGCCATGACCCTTCCTCAAAGTGAGGGAGTGAGGCAAGGTCACGGTCATCACACCATGCAGTTTTGCCTTCTTTGTTCTCCCTTTTCACCTGATTAGTCCTAAAAAAACACTTCTCTCTATTTACAATTATATTAAACCTCTCTCTGCTCTTTTAGCTTGCTTACCTCAAGCCTCAAGTTTCACCCTACTCTTTTAAGACATGGGAATTAATAGAGATAAGGAGCAAAAGCAATCATAGTAGTATAGTGGCTGCACTGTAACTAGCTTAGTTCAGATAAAAGATGTCTCATAACCACATGAGCACATACTCACCTCCCTACATTTAGGGGAGGCAGGAAGTTCTGATAGGATAATGATAGATAAAAACAACCTGAGCAAGACACGTGATGTGCATCAGTAAGGATCTGTCTTTGTAATTGATTGTTCCTTAGATTAGACTTTAACAAAAACGTATTACAAATAAAGAACCCTGAGAACAATGTTTTCAGGAGATCCTCACACCGCTTTTTGAGTCCGGTCTCCTCATTATCGCTTATCGCCGATGGCATCCCTACCTTTTTGGTCCTGACTGTTGCTGGGGCTGGCTCCTGGCACAGGAATGTTTGTTAATGATTCCTCACTAGTAATTTTTTTTCTTTCTACAAATAAGTTTGTTAAAGTTTTTGCTTGTACAAACATTGATGTGATTGAGTAACCCTTAGATGTTTAAATGTCTGCATAAAATCCCAAGTTAAAGATTTTTCCAGAGTTGTACAAAATAGTTATCTAAATAATGATGAAATGTTACTAACAATTTGCAATCTATATTCACATGTTCAATTTTAGACCAGCTAATCATTTATCCTTCTTGTTTATTTTGGCTATCATTTCAAAACTCACCATTTTGTATGGGCCAACTGTTAACACAACGTATCCTGTTAATAATTATGTTAAGAGAATTGTAGATTTTTGATGACAAATTGTAGATTCTAAGATGACAAATCTTAGAAAAACTATTAGAATGTTAAACAAAAATTACATATTAAAAAAAAACTGTCCTGGGATAAAACCATCAGAAAACCCTCATAATGACCATAGATTTTTGAGAAAGATGTCAAAAAAAAAAAAAGAACACCTTGCTTGGCTTAACTTGAGCTCATTAATCTGAAGTGTTTATACTCCTATATTTAATTATCATTTAATAATTATTTTTTAATGTTTTTAAGCAAAATTTATTTTTTCTTTTTAAGTAAATGGTTATCCAAATAAAATTCAACTTGCTAGTTAAGAGTTTTATCTAATATTCATTAATGCATTGTTATATTATTAAGATTTTAAGTTGTTTCCCCTTTAGTCTTTCTACCTTCCATATTTAACTATTTTATTTTATTATTTAAATATGGATGGGGCACCTGGGTGGCACAGTTGGTTTAGCATCTGACTCTTGGTTTTGGCTCAGGTTGTGATCTCAGGGTCCTGAGATCGAGCCCCACAATGGACTCCATGTTTAACAGGCAGTCTATCTAATATTTCCCCCCCTCTCCCTCTGCCCCTTCCACTCATGTTCTCTCTCTGTGTGTAATGTAAACAAACATATCTTAAAACAATAAAATGTGGAGTAGAAAAAAAATTTTGACAATAAGGTTATGTGACAAATCTATGTGACAAAGTAAATATAGGTACTTTACAAAGCAAAATTTGCACCAGATGAAGTCAAACGGGTATGGAAGACTTTATTAAAGGCTATTGAAAGAGGAGAGAGAATCTGAATTCGACTCCCTTGAAATGAAGATGGGACAGGTTTTAAGAGTAGATTGGGAGAAATCACAGACCATCTGTGTTTACTAATTGACCTTACCCAAAAGAAAAAATAAGGTACTTTCACAATTTGGAACAAGATGCTCAAGGAAGTTAGAAGTTAAGCTCCTACCTTTCCACAGAGACTGGGAGATAGGGCACTATATTCTGGATAATTTCATTTAAAAGGGATTACTCCTAAGCCCTTGAGAAAGAATCCTGAGATGTAAATCTGATTAGAAGATTTTTAAATGAATTAGAATCAAAGAAGCAAAAAACAAAACAAAACACACACACACACACACACACACACACACACACACAATGGTAAGTTTGTGAAGTAAATGCTCTAATTAAGGGAAGTAAGGCAGAGCCCTAAAGTTTGGTCCCTCTTGGTCATAGGTTTCCTGCAGTAGACAGTGTCCTCCTTGAGGGCAGTGAGAGATTAAATGTACAAAGAGACAAAAGCCAGATCACATATAAAAACTACTCTGACCCATGGTCTCTGCAGCGGCCAGGTCAGGACTTGCTCAGTAGCTGACAGCCTACCTAATTTTTGCTTTAACTTCCAACTTAGTGCCAGCCAGAGAAACCTCATCACACTCCTCTAACCCATTACATAGGATGCCCAGCTTCTTTTAGCTAGCTCCAGCTTTCCCATGCCAACAAGCTCTAATCAGAGCAACTTGAAGCCTTCCCTTTCTTCACCATAAAGCTTTCGCTTTGTATGCCACATACAAGAGTTGGTGGCTGACTCCCTTGCTATAGCAAGCTTTAATAAATAGTCTTTGCTCATTCTCATTTGTTTGATCTTCATTTATTTCCACAAAAGCATTTATTTCCATAGAAGCATCCAGGACTGTGGTGATTAATATACCAACTTAATCTATTAGAGAGAGACTTTCTGTGTAAAGACTACTGTGCTAGCAGCATACAGGAGAAAGAATATTGTAAGAAATTAATAATATAGTAACACTCAGCCTGAATCACTTATTTAGTGACCTTAGACAATTTAATGAGTTGTGCATTCTAGTCTCACCTCTATTTTGGAGTAATAATTCAACTTAGTAGTTACTTGAACATTAAATTATATAATGTACAGAAACATTGTTTTTCCTTCTGTATGCATTTTTTCTCTATTCCAGTGTTTCGAGGGAGCCCTTGTCCTGCAGGCTTAATGCAAAAAGGATATAAATTAACCTTAAAATGCTGCTCAAAAAAAAAAAATGGCTAACAATGTTTTGTTTCTATCTGTAGTGACTGTGACTGAAGGGGTTTGAATTCTTGCACATTAGCTGAAAAAGGGCTCCAGGGGAAAATGGTCCAGGAAGAAAAAGGCAAAAACACCCTCAGGCTAGCCATTGCTATGCAACTGAACCTGAAAAGTGCAGGTGATCTTCTTGGGCAAACTCCTCTGGGTTGTTCTACAACTAACAACGACTTACAGCAACTGAATCAGCTGTACAGTTTTGATTTGTTTTGTTTAACAGTTTTTCTTTTCTGGGGTGCCTGGGTGGCTCAGTTGGTTAAGTGACTGCCTTCGACTCAGATCATGATCCCAGAGACCCTGGATCGAGTCCCGCATGGGGCCCTGCTCAGCGGGAAGCCTGCTTCTCCCTCTCTCACTCCCCCTGCTTGTGTGTCCCTCTCTGGCTGTGTTTCTCTCTGTCAAATAAATAAATAAAATCTTAACACACACACACACACACACACACACACACACACACACACACACACACAAACCAGTTTTTCTTTTCTATAAATTATACATTAAGTAGACAGTGCAACCACATGACCCAAATCAAACAAATGAAAGATAAAGAGTGCTTGCTTCTATACCTGTTCTTGATTCTCCCAGATCCTTAACCTCCAACTGAAAATACTACCAACATTTGTTTTGGTTTCTTATTCAAACTTCCAAGAGTTATTTTTGTAAATAACAAAAGTATATATTTATGCTTTTAATGTTTAATGTAAAATATAGGATGGCATGCCCTTTGTGGATCACTTAACTTAGTCTAAGAGTACATTTTGGTGGTTTTTACCCTTCTGTACATAAAGAGGGTCCTCGATCTTTTATGCATTTGCTTGTGTATGAAATGTTTTAAAACCTACTGGACCTCAATGATATCCTACAACTTATTTAACAGGTATCCAGGGGTATGCATATAAGTAGAATCTAGGTTTTAGTTGTCATGAACCATCCTGGTATGAATAAACTTGTACCCTTGTCATTTCAATCTGTACATCTCTCTCCTTTCCTGTATGTAAAATGTGTATCTAGTATATCTAGAATAAATTCCCAATAGTGGAATTACTGAGTTAGAAGTTATGCATAGACATAGACATAGATATTCACTTAGATACAAACCTAAATCTGGATAAAGATGTAAAGATATAAATGTAGATATAAGTATGATATCTACATACTTATATATAATAATATAAGATATCTACATACTTATATAATAAAATTACTCTGTATATGGAAAGATATAAAGTTTCTGTCACTGATTTCCTGTTTACGTTACTATCAGCCTATTTCTTCACACTTCACACATGCTAAGTATTACTGTGCATGTGGCTTTTAAAAAGCTGCTAGGTGAAAATCAGTATCTCAATGTACTTTTAGTGTCTTTGTGTTATTCTGAGTAATATACTGTGCTTTGTTCTAAGTTTAATGGAACTTTCCTTATTCGAAGCCTGTCTTTTCATACTCTGTTTGTTCTCTATGTTTTAAAATCAAATTATAGAAGATCGTTGTATGTTAGAGACATATTATTTCTTCACATATAGTTAGTGTAGTAACTTTTTTCTACCAATGTCTGTATCTGTATCTGTATGTGTAGATACTGAAAGAATATTTCAATCTTTTCTTTATGGCTTTGAGATTTTTTTCCTCTCTCCAACAGTATAAATGAAATCTCTTGAACTTTCTTCTAGTCTATTATAGTTCATCCTTTTTAGTTTAAATGCTTGACTAGTTTTAAAGTTTTGCTGCATAAGTTATGGATTTGGCTAATTATTTTCCCCCACAATATCAATTAGTCATCCCAAGCTCATTCGTTCCCACATATTGAGTTAATAGCTTAAATATATTCTAAACTGGCAAATACATTTAGATGTATTTAAAAAGTGATTCTCCTTTCCTATTATTTCATCTACTTATGAGCCAGTAATAAACAGCTTTATTAATTGGTACTTACTGTATGTATTTAATTCCAGTATATTGTAATAATTCAATTTTTTGGTATTGACAGATTTTCTTATATAGATAATGTATTAGAGTTATATTTATATTGACTCTGCATAATTATATTATATAGAGTCAAATATTTATTCAGATCATATATTTTTATCTAATAGTTGAGAATTGTAAGGTATTGGGTATAGATGGAGAATAAGAGAAGCCATTTATCAAACTTGTTTTCTGATTGAGGAAAAGAAAATACTATTCTTTGTGATGGTTGTTAGTGTAGTAATTATTTTCTAGAAAACTGAACATTAACGTTTATGAATTACAAAAATAAGTTGTATTTCAAGTGGCAGAAAATATTTCAAATGTAAGCCTATTGACTCTGGTAAGAGTATTAGTATAGTCGGTGGGTGCTTTACCATCTTAAGTTGAATCATTGTGCTTTTTAGTTCAGATATGAGATACAGGCTCTCTTCATACTATTTCTCAAAAATGTTTTGGAAAGGAATGAAATTGACAACCATTGAATAAAGCTTAATGAAATATATTCATCAAAAGTAAAGGATTCTGTGAAAGAAAAAATGTCCAAATAATCTCTCAGGCTATACAATCTTGATTTCTGGTTGGATAGTAACTGTAGCATTAGAGTAGTTTCTAAAAAAGCCATTTTTACATTTATATAGATACTGATTCCAAGTCAACGAGTATCAATTAAAGCTTGCAGAGTGACCTATGTGGTGATAAGCACTTCTATATCCATGATGCATTCCATTCTGTGATTTTGTGACAAAAAGAATATTTTTATTATGTTATAAATTATTAAAATAAACTAGAAAAATTAATCAGCACTTCCTACATGCTGAAGCTAAGATTTTAGTCACAGTTTTGAAATTTCCATTCCATACTCCTTCCACCACAAAATTTCCTTTTCAGTGATTAAAGTGATAATAGGCATCATGGTTTATTCTTTTACCTAATAATATTTCAAGTAATTATTAGCAGTGACAAGAAAATATATTCTTTGTTCATTTTCTTTATAAACTAGACATTCTTAAATTTAAGCCACTTTATTTATTATTCACTAGTCAAATAAGCCTGGCATTTTTGTCCAAGAACATAAACTAAAAACTTACTGCTTATATTATTGTTGTAGCCAAATAATGGAATAAAATCTGTCTTCCCTTATCAGTTTCACTGATAAAATTAGGCTTTTTGGGAAAATGTAGGAGCTCATTTGTTTAGGTATCTGTCTGCTATGTAGTGTGTTTGAAAAAAATTCCAGTATGGTAGAATTTGTAGTTGTTTCATTCAAAAATTATAATCTATTAACATCTAAGTTTTTTATTTGTCCACAGTGTCTAAGATATGATTTTAAACACAAATGTGAATAATTAACTTGATATGTTGATGAATTGTGACTATGTATGTGTATTTTATTTTTAATTAATTTAATATTTTAGTTGGTTACATATTTACAATTTAAATTCAATAAATATTCAAATTTAATTCTTAAAAAATAATGTCTTCCTCTCACCCCTGATGCCCAACCTATAATTCAATTTCAATAAGAATTAAAAGGTAATCAGTGAAGAGTATTATCTTCCTCCCACCCTTAATCTTGGAATCACTGATATTATCAATTATATGTCTCTTTAGAAACTTCTAAAGTATATGTATTTTTTCTTTTTTTTAAGAATTACATTCTAGGGGCGCCTGGCTCAGTTGGTTGGGAGACTGCCTTCGGCTCAGGTCATGATCCTGGAGACCCGGATCAAGTCCCACATCGGGGTCTCTGCTCTGCAGGAAGCCTGCTTCTCCCTCTCTCACTCCTCCTTCTTGTGTTCACTCTCTGACTGTTTCTCTCTGTCAAATAAATAAAATCTTTAAAAAAAAAAGAAAGAATTACATTCTACTATTTTTTAAGAAAAACTACATTCTATACACACTGTTCTTGCTCTTTGAAATTATATGTTGTTTTTTGAAATTAATTTTGCATTATAAATATATCCATATTAATCCATAAGGAGCTTCTTTAATTTTTAAGATGATTCTTTTCGGCTGTATCGATATAGCATAATTTATTGAATGCATTCATATTATAAACTCTTGCTATCAGCAAACAAACAACAATAGCAAAATTCACTATGCAAAGTTTCAAATATAATACATGAATTGTTTTACACATGTCTACTATATCTGTGAGGTAAATTCTCGGGAATGTAATCAGTAGAAATTCCCAACTTTCACTCACAGAGATTAGTGCCAACTTATTTATTTATTTTTTAAATTTTATTTATTTATTTGAGAGAGCAAGAGAAAGAAAGAGCATGAGAGGGAAGAAAGTCAGAGAGAGAAGTAGAATCCCTGTGGAGCCAGGAACCCAATGTGGAATTCCAACCCAGGACTCCAGGATCATGACCTGAGCCAAAAGCAGTCGATCAACCAATTTAGCCATCCGGATGCCCGGGGCCAATTTATTTTTGAGTCAACAATAAATCAGAGTGCCTATTTGTCCTGAGCCTAGCCTATGGCTTTTAGGATTTTGTAGGACTTATTGCATATAGTTGGTATGTATTTATCTCTGTATTATATGTATAGATAATACATATTTTTAGTTTAAAAATAAACTGATTTATACTAACAAACTGATAATTTTACAAACTAAAATTTTAAAATGAATGAAATGAGCATTTCTCATATATTTAAGAGCAACATTGTTTTTCATGTTTGTGTGACATCTGTGGGTATAATTTGCTGATTTATCCACTGAATAGATATTTTGCTTATTTTTTAAAATAGAGATGCTCTAATTATTAAGGCAAGTACTACTACAATGTCTTTTTTAACCAATTTTTCTAATGTTTTCTTGTCTTTGATTATGATCATGGCATTTCTTGGCACTTGCAGTGGTTTCTTCCCCATCCCCCATAACATAGTCTACTTTTCAGAGCTTTTCTTTTCTCTCTCTCTTTTTTTTTTTTTAGTATTTTCTTTTGTTTTTTAGTCACTGTATGTTTGGAAGTGGGAAGTGGGTGTCATAATTCCAAACAACTTCTTTCTCTAGACAGGGGTCATCAAACGATGTCTCATGAGACAAATCTGGCTCACTGCTTATTTTTATAAATGCAGTTTCATAGGAGTATAACTATACTTATCGATGTATTATTGTGCAACAATGGCAGAGCTGAGTCACTGCAATAAAAACCTTATGGCTTGCAAAACCTAAAATTTTTGCTACCTGGCATTTTAGAGAAAAAATTTACCAGCTCCTCCTCTTTACATTTCTACGAGCCGTTATCTTTATCTATATTTTACAAAACATAAAGTCTCAGATGAAGCAAGGCTAAGAAATATTTTCAAAACTTTAAAAAAGTTTGAAGTGTTTTCAAAAGAAAAATTTTCAAATGGCAGATCTTGGATTTTAATCAGGTCTCTCTGACTCCTGAATTGAAGTTAAAATCACTATGTACTTATCCCCATTATCTAAAAATGCATTTGTACACTCAAAATATAATTTTACTTCATTGGGACCCACTAGACTCAAATTTGACCGCATAAGGGTCACAGACAATGAAGGCTTTGTGGAGGACATACTTAATTTTGTAAAAGTATACAAGCAATTTGAACATTACAGATGGCTTCATGAGGGCAGAGAATTTCTGCATGCCCAAAGACACCTAAAAACCCATATGTATCATTCACAAAGAAATACTTTGATAACTACCATAACTAAAGCATGTCAAAAATCTTGGGGCATCTGGGTGGCTCAGTTGTTATGCATCTGCCTTTGGCTCAGGTATGATTCCAGGGTCCTGGGATTGAGCCCCACATTGGGCTCCCTACTTGGCAGGAAGCCTGCTTCTCCGTCACTTCCCCTGCTTGTGCTCCCTCTCTGGCTGTGTTTCTCTCTGTCAAGTAAATAAATCAAAAGGTATGTCAAAAATCTCATAGTCATATAAACACTTGAAATAATAATCTATGACATGACTATGTACACATCAGGAATATGACCTTGATAATGGGATGAAGATTGAAAATAATTGAGGTTTTTATACACAATATATAATGATAGGTAACAGAAAGCTGTTCAGTAAATTCTTAGAGAACTTGTGGTTGACTTTCATTATTTTCTATAAAATGTACTTTGCCATTGAGAAACCTTTCTGAACTTCCTAGAAAAACACAATAAAACAGATCAAACAATACAAAAACTGTTATTTTCCCTTACAGTCTGATTTAGTGGTAGCCTCTAATTAACTGTGTGGCAAAGCAAAATGTGACTGGAAATTCTCAATCTGTTAAATATTTTTTATCATCCATGAAACTAAGCATGAGAATAAAATAGTGCCCATTATTTAGTGCTTCTGTTGAATGTAGAGAGTAGATATTTTTCCCAATATACTGTTTGGCTATATGTGTCAGCCTGACTGGCTTGTGTTTTCATCTTTGTTAATGGTTTTGAAACTTTCTTTTCAGTGAACTTAAACTGAAAAATATTAATGCTCAGTATGTGACATTAAAATAAAAGTATTTCAAAACATTTATTGGTTTTGACTGCCAGGTTCCAAATTGTTTATCTAGAAGAAGGATATCTGGATATGGTAGCAAAAAACAAGAGTAAGATGGAAATTTAGATTGAAAACATCTCTACAGTGTTATAGCCTTTGCACATTTGACAGTGTTGAAGATGATTATTCTTATTTTTTTCTTTCTGACTACTACATTAGTTATATTGATGGTAGAGAAATTATGAATTATAAAGCATTGAATCATTATATAGATGTGCCATTCCAAGAGGATTTGATATAACTCTTGTATCAAAATAAATTAAACTTGAGTGATGTATTGCTAATAACTGCTAAATATTCTTCAAATATGTTAGGTTAAAAAATAATGAAAAACAAAATAATATATAGTGATTGGGTTTTTTTAAAGATGTAGTAATCCCCATAGGTTTTTTGCTTATTTTAATTTTGTAACACATTTCTAGAAAATGATACTAAGGGCGTCTGGGTGGCTCAGTGGGTTAAGTCTCTGCCTTCAGCTCAGGTCATGATCTCAGCAGAGACCTTGTTTCCTCGCTCTCTCTGCCTGCCTCTCAAATAAATAAATAAAGTCTTAAAAAAAGATACACATGTGTACATGTGCACGTTTTTGCCTTTTACCATGACTTCTGATTATTTTTGTTGAAAGCTGTACATGATGAATCAAATAATATGGACTGACATAGTCTTTTAATATGAAGCTTTATGTTTGTTTGACTAGGAGTTGACAAATGTGTTTATTATTTGCTGGACCTGTAGATGTCAGAGGCTTCAATTTTCTTCAGTGTCCTTTTCCATTTTCTTGTTGTCTTTTTTTTCTTCCTTAGGCACTCCTTCTTAAACAGAGTGTGGACCTTGAAACACTTTGAGCTGTGTGCCTCTATTGTTACACAGGAGCCCCGTTGATTTACTGCTGAGATACTAGGGGAGGGAAAGTATTCAGTAAAACCATGATTAGGTTTCAGTCTTTTAGTATATTTATGTCCCTATCTTATAACTCTCACAGTGCTTCTTAGCTTTCATCACACCCCTTAGGTGAGACAGGAAAGCTAGAGGGGGTTGGAGTTGAGTAACTTCCCTTCCTCCAAGGCTTTGGTGAGGCTTTTCTCTTCCTGGGTGGGTCTTCATTATGGATGACACTTCAGGTTTATTTCAAAATGGTTACCTTTCCTGTGAGTATACTGCAGAATGGTTATTTCTCCTCTTTTCTTGGCAAAACAAAAGAGGACTATTGGGAGAATTTGATAGAGTTCTTGGAGTAAAACGCCAAGTATAGGGCACCATCTTTGGTTAGGCAACCAGGAATTTTTCACTCTTAAACTAGTCCACACTCAGTTTCCAGCAATTCATTAAAGTCTCTGTTCAGAGGCTCCAGTAACCTCTGCTTAGTAAGCTGATCTGTATTCCCTGAATTTACCTCCTCTCCAGTTTTCAGGTGGCAGCTTGTACCATGACCTTAATTCTCTGATGGACCTAAGGGAAGTTACTGTATTTCAGTTTTTTCAGTTTTCTTTCTCTTGTTTAATTAGAAATAATGATTTGCAAGCTGTTTACATGTTTTAAGGGAACCTGGAATCCAACAGTGATTTTTTTAAATAACTTATACATTTAAATGCTTACTGAAAAAAAATCAGAGTAAAATATGTATTTCATTAAGATATGCCAAATGTGTTCTCCAGATTTAGTATCTTTTGGCATTCCTCTTATTATCCTGAGGATACCTGTATCCAAGGTATTCAGGGTTAATTTTTTTTTTTTTAATATTTTATTTATTTGCTAGAGAGAAACACAGCTAGAGAGGGAATACAAGCAGGGAGTGAGAGAGGGTGAAGCAGGCTTCCTGCAGAGCAGGGAGCCCAATGTGGGGTTTGATACCGGGACTCAATCTGGGGATTCCGGGATCATGACCTGAGCTGAAGGCAGATGTTAATGACTGAGCCACCCAGGCGCCCTTCAGGGTTTAATTTAAGGGAATATTATAATAAACAACAACCACTGAAACATTCCATATGTGTCAATTACTTACTCAATACCACTTTAGGGCAAGAGGAAATTTCCAGGTTGGTTCTAGAGATCTCATCTGCCTGTGAATTTTTCAGTTTTATGGGTGACCTTAGGGTTATATATTGACTTACAGAAGAAAAAAAAAAATAAAGAAAGAAAAGAAATACACTGTTTTATAAGAGAAGATATTTTAATTCATAGTGAAAACCTAAAGTGATTTCCCAAAGCAGTCATAATAAAAACCATAGTAACAACCACCAAAAATTGGTGATTTTAAAATCAAAAAGTATGTGATTAGAATAAATACTAAAAGTACATCATTAGAATAAATACTAATGCTTTGTTGTGCTTAGGACCATTTTATTGGAAAGTGTAGAAACACCTGGGTAGTTCCAGACAAAGATAAATTTCTTCATCAATACCAGAAGTACAAATATTTAGCAGGACAGACAGAAGAAAACATGAATATTACAATTTTGTTTACCATAAAAAATACAATTAGAACTCATAGGTATCCCTCCTTAAAATTCAAACTCATAAATTTGCCTTAAGAGTTCAGAATTAATGAGGCCTTGCAAGAGATTATTAGTCACTTTCACAAATGACTTCCTATGAAAAAATTGAATATTTCTAAGACCTACTAAGAGTAACTATCCAGCAAATTATTTTAGCTAAATGATGTAAGGCAAAGTTACATGCCTAAGATGCTAAAATATACTACTTAGGCCCATGCTTACATATAATCTTCTGTTTTGTTAATAACATTTTATACTTAAATTATGATTTTTAACTTCCACATCTAATATCAAAAGATAAAAGTTCTGCTTTATTTCACCTATGCATATCCTTCTCAGGAAATTTGCATTTACTTGGCAACTTAATGTTTTAGTGCACCCTTTAATAGATAGAAGATTCAATTTTCTTATAAGAATAACAAATGTCAAGAAATGTCTATTTTCTTAACAAATAATGAATAGACTTATGAAAGATGTTTAATTTTTATTTATTCTTTTTAAGGATTTTATTTATTTATTTGACAGAGAGAGAGAGAGCACAAGCACGGGGAGTAGGAGAAGGAGAAGGAACCTGATGTGGTGCTTGATCCCAGAACCCTGGGATCATGATTTGAGCTGAAGGCAGATGCTTAACTGATTGAGCCACCTAGGCACCCATGAAAGGTGTTTTAAAACCACTGTGATTCTGTAAGACATAGGCCAAAACATAGAATAATTATTACTTTCCTAATTCTAAGGCATTCTATTAACATTCCAATAAATGTTAAGTTCTGTCCTCAAAGGTAAATGATTAAATTTTGAAAGAGAGGGCATACTTCATGTTATGGAACAGAAAAAAGAATATTAATTTGTAGATAATTAAATCTTGATTGTAAATTATAAGCATCTTAACAAATTGATATTTTAAACAAGTTCAAAGAAAAAAATAGTCTATCTTTACTCAATTCTTTCTTTCTTCTTTCTTTCTTTCTTCTCTTTATTTTCTTTCTTTTCTCTCTTTTCCCCATAATTTACAGAAATAGGATCAAAAAGAATATGTTCTATTCAGAGATTGTGAATACAATGCCTTTTACCAGATTTACATCTTGAATTCTCTCTGGTATGCATTTTTTTAGGTGAAATGATATCCTCATCCTCTTGAACTTCCACCAGATAGTAAGCAACAGAGCAGATGGAAACTTAGGAAAGATCCATAAACAAAGACAAAAGTTAAAGAAACAAGATGCTCAATGGTTTGTGATATATTTAACAGGATCTGGGCTCTTGGACTCAAATGGTAGTATACTGTGCCATTTTAGCTTAATGTGAGGTAAATTTTTTTAAGTTTTATTTAAATTCCAGTTAGTTAACATATAGTGTAATATTAGTTTCAGAGGTCCAATATAGTGTTGCATCACTTCCATACAACACCTGGTGCTCACCACAAGTGCACTCATTGAACCCATCATCTATTTAATCCATCCCTCTACTGACCTCCCTTCTGATAACCATCACTTTATTTTCTATAGTTAAGAGTCTGTTTCTTGGGCGCCTGGGTGGCTCAGTTGGTTAAGTGACTGCCTTCGGCTCAGGTCATGATCCTGGAGACCAGGGATCAAGTCCCACATCGGGCTCTCTGCTCGGCGGGAGGCCTGCTTCTCCCTCTCTCACTCCCCCTGCTTGTGTTCCCTCTCTGGCTGTGTTTCTCTCTGTCAAATAAATAAAATCTTAAAAAAAAAAAAAGCGTCTGTTTCTTGTTTTGCCTCTCTTTCTCCCCTTAGCTCATGTGTTTTGTTTCTTAAATAGAGCTAGAGTATACTATGTTAAATGAAATAAGTCCGGCAGAGAGAGACAAATACCATATGATTTCACTCATGTGTGGAATTTAAGAATTTAAGAAAAGAACAGTTTTAACATGTATCTTTCACTTAGCTTTTTCACACTCCAAAACAAACAAACAAAAATTACTTAAATATTTCTATTAAAATACAGCAATAGCAATAGAACTTTAGTGACTCAGACATCTTTAAATTTAAAAATAGAGTAGTATAGTTTTATAGCCCCAAATATAATCATGATACTGTTTTAATATAGGTTTTATTATTATTTAGGAATGATAAGGTCAACAGATCAGGAGATGTGATTGTCACTGAAGATGTAGTTTATTTTGTTGACTCATCTCAAGAGTAAGATGAGTCACTCCACAACTTAAGGTGTCACATGGGAAGCACCAGGCCAGTAGGAAGTCTGAGGGAGGGGAGTAATTGTGGTAAAAGCCTGTACTGTGGTTTTCATGGAGTGAGTGATTGAGGCAGGGTAAGCAGGTTTAGTATTGGCTAGTTTTAATAATTTCTGGAGTAGTGGGACTTCCTCTGACTGCTTGGGGTTGATTAAACTGATGGATTGTGCTCAGAGTGTGAGAGCCTGATAAAGGGGGTAGCTGGGCATGGAACTCTGGTTTGGTTTGGATTTGTAAGTGCTCTCATGGGTGCATTGTTTACTATCTTTAGTAATTGGCTAACCCTGGTAGGGGTAGTCAGTCCCTCCAGGGTCAACAAGACTCCAAATGTAAAAGTCTTGATGCAGAAAATAAAGGACATGGCTAATACAGATATATTCTATAATGTAGACACATTTTATTTGCAAATGAAGTAATTTACGTTCTTGAAATAAAATACTATGATTTATTCTCTGCCTCATTTCAAGCCATCATTTGGGTTTACTGAGTCCTCCCACTGGGTGATATGTTGATAACAAATGCAGCAACAAACATTTCCAAGTGTTTTCATTAAGTCAAAAATCTTTGTAAGGTTAATAAATAGAGTGTAAATGTATGTTCTGCATGTAGTAAAAATCAATAAACTGCCACATTGTTGCCTTAAGCAACAATAAAATTCCAGGAGTCCATTGTTGAAAATAACACAGCTTAAATGATATTGAAAATAATTTGACTCTAGTAAAAAAACAAACAAAAAACATACAAAAGCTTTGGCTATGATTTGACTACAGAAAAAATATTATTTGGATAATAATGTTTAATTTCCCAAAAGTGCAAGGGAATTCTTCAAACAAGTGCAAACCTTTCACAGTAAAATCCAAAATTAAGAAAACTCTTATTAATCTTAATCTTTTTTACTGAAAATTCTAAGAGAAAGAAAATATAGATTACAGAATTCTATAAACTATACATGATGTATATATTTTATCTGTATGGAGTTTCTCCTCAGTTGGGCACAATTTCACTTTTCACAGTTTATAGGCATCCTTGTATAGACCTCTGTCTCAGAGCATTCTTTTCTCATTCTCCTCACATTCCCAGAATAAATACTATTTTTATTTTCCATTGCAAAAAAAATATATTTAATTTTATTTTGCTTTTTCTTTAAAAATAATGACCAACATTATGAAATTAATGGTACCTTCTTAGTGTTTCCTATATTATAGTGTAATATTGTAAAATAAAATAGCAAAATAACTATATTAAGTGTTGACATAAAATATTGAGGCTTAAGAGCAAATATATATTATGTTTTAATACTTTAACTGTAACATTAAATAATTTTATTGAGTTTAAATAATTATTTGGTCCTTAAAATTTATCAGTATTTATTTAGGAACCTCAAGAGTGGGCAGGCCTGATTTTGTGAAGATTGCTGCCACAGAGTCAAAACTTAGCTATAGGACAAACTTTCTTTTGTCTTCTCTATCTACATAGAATTATACGTATTTCTATAGGATGCTATATATTCTTCTTTTTTATGTTGTGTATTGAGTGTTTGGTATTATCAATCTCATTAATTAAACTATAGACAAATTTATAAAGTCAGTACAGTTTTTGAAAACATTTTGTTCACTCTGCTGACATTCACGCACCTTGGAGTTTTGTAAATTTTAAATTTTATTTTATTTTTTTCAGTATTCCAAGATTCATTGTTTATGCTCCAAACCCAGTACTCCATGCAATATGTGCCCTCAGTACCAAACACCAGGCTCTCCCATCCCCCCACCATCCCCTCAAAGACCCTCAGTTTGTTTCGGAGTCTAAAGTCTCTCCTGATTTGTTTCTCTCCCCAAGTTACCCTACTTCC
This sequence comes from Spilogale gracilis, assembly GCA_004023965.1. Lineage (NCBI taxonomy): Eukaryota > Metazoa > Chordata > Mammalia > Carnivora > Mephitidae > Spilogale > Spilogale gracilis. The sequence continues at coordinate 661 of PITA01002569.1, read as the reverse complement.
CATTTCCTTTCCTTCTCCTACTGTCTTCTGTATTACCCCTTATGCACCACAAGTAAGTGGAACCATGTGATACTTGACTTTCTCTACTTGGCTTATTTCACTCAGCATAATCTCTTCCAATCCAGTCCATGTTGCTACAAAAGTTGGATATTCATTTTTTCTGATGGAGGTGTAGTATTCCATTGTATATATGTACCACTTCTTCTTTATCTATTCATCTGTTGAAGGGCACCTTGGCTCTTTCCACAGTTTGGCAATTGTGGCCATTGCTGCTATGAACATTGGGGTACATATGGCCCTTCTTTTCATTACATCTGTATCTCTGGGGTAAATACCCAGAGGTGTAATTGCAGGGTCATAGGGTAGCTCTATTTTTAATTTTTCAAGGAATCTCCACACTGTTTTCCAAAGCGGCTGCACCAACTTGCATTACCACCAACAGTGTAAGAGGGTTCCCCTTTTTCTGCAGCCTCTCCAACACTTCTTGTTTCCTGTCTTGTTACTTTTGGCCATTCTGACTGGTGTAAGGTGATACCTCAGTGTCTTTTTGATTTGAGATTCCCTGATAGCTAGGGATGATGAACAATTTTTTGTGTCTGTTAGCCGTTTGTATATCTTCTATGGAGAAGTGCCTCTTCATGTCTCTTGCCCATTTTTTGAT